>JBBUKS010000104.1:8897570-8909219 GCA_038050645.1 Hedychium gardnerianum | reverse complement strand
CATGCTTTTCCTTTATGAGCCTACTCTAGCACAAGACTATCAACCTTTACCTTATTTACAACAAGAGTCATCTCATCTATTCTCTTTTGTTAATAAAAAATGTGAAACATTGCCACCTTTCACTACTTGACATTTAAATTAGAAAACACTTATGTCACAATCAAGGATGCAAGAGAGTTACTCAATTACTCAGGGTAGTGTAAATAAGACATGGCTTAGATCTAGAGCAAAAAAAAGCCTTGTCTAATGACCTTAAATTTCTCCATTTTCACTAGTTAATAACATTTACCAGTATCTCTATTTTGATTATAACATTTAAATGTAAAACTAAAAACACTAAATTATGTTAAATAAATTAAACAGAATTTACATAAACATTTCTCTTGTGTGCTTGAAAATCTGAAGTTCCCACATCTTGGAGAGATATTTGCATATAGTTGCCTCCCACAAATCACAATCATGGTCTCATCTATCTATCCTCATTTTGTAAAGATTTTACCAAATAAATAAATAAATAAATAAATAAATAGCAAATCTAAAAACATTTTACCAAATTTAAGGAAAACAGAAAAGAAAAACATGAAGCACCAAAATTTGCAAAGAAAGTCAATTTTTTTTTTCCAACAATGGGATAATTCACTCAATTTTCAACCATGTCACTAGAGAAAATGAATAGAAAAGAAAACTAATTATGCACCTAAAATCTGCAAACACACTGAAATATTCGAAAAAGAAATAGTATAAGAGAGATGATGATGATACTGTCTATGCACCCGTTATTGTAAATGATAATGCACAGATTCAAAACCCAAGATTTGGTCATAAAATCACATAAAGAATTCATATAACTCTGCCTCAAACTAACAAGAAAGGTATGACTAAATCATTTAGGATTTCAATATAATAAAAACTTGGATTCATTAAAAAAGAAATAATATGCACATGAAGAGACGTGAAGAGAAGAGTCTACCTTATATTATAAATGCCTAGTAGCTGTTCGCGGTGGTTCACGCTAGAATGAAGGTTCGCTGGAACAACTCAAATCACGGCTGGGCTTGATCGGAAAGTTTTCTAGGTTCGAACATCACTCGTACACGACCGGAAAGCAAAGAAACTACCAGCGAATCGATCGGAAAATCACTAAACTAAGCTCGCGCAGAAATAGCTCACGCTAAGGCTTTTGGGTTGCGTGAATCGATTCTCAAATCGCTTGATATAAGGCTTAGATCGAAGGTACAAGTCATAGGCTAGCACTCACGATGGTCACTGTCCATTTTCCAATGGAGGAGCGGCAGATTTTGGGCAAGGATGAGGGTGATGGGATTGAGGGTTAGGGATTGAGTTTCATTTTTGTGGAATGTTTATGTATTTTAATTTGTTAAGTGTGAAATAAAAATATACAAAGGTTTAGAGAGAAGTTTTGTGTGTGTGTGTGTGTATATATATATATATATATATCAACAACAACGATTTTTAAAGAGCGTTGTATAGGCTCTAAAAAATGTTCATAGACAACACTTCTTAAAAATCATTGTCGTAGACATTAAAAAAGATGCTCATAGATAACACTTTTTAAAAGCGTTGTCTTTGACAAAAAAAATACTAATAGACAATGATTATTTGAAAAAGCATTCTCTTTGATAAGAAAAAAAAATATTGACAATGGTTTTCACTAAAAAGCATTGTAAAAAAAGATAATATTTTTTACAAAAAAAAAGCATTATCTTTTAAGTGTTGTGTATAAGATTTTTTCTTGTAGTGTGAGTATCTCCTGTTATCTCTGCTACCTCCATCTGACCCTTCTCCACAAATGTAGGTTGATCAATCCATGCCTCCAGTGTCTCTGACTTTGGTAAAGTTTTTTTTTTTTAAATAACTGACCGAGGGCAGCTACTTGTAACTAACGAAATGTCATAATAGAGTAAATGTCCATGGTTCTATAAAAAACTAGGTATTAAAAAATGCATGACCTCCAAGCCCCTATGGGAAGAGCAGAGGTATATAGTCGTGTCCGGTGTTGACTCAGATACTATGGCCTAAGTCAGCTACTCATGTTTACTGATGGGATATCATGTCTGAGTAGGTGCCCGAGGTGCTGTAGATCTCTGTTGGAACTCTATTAGATACAAACTGCATGTCGATGTAAGATGCATGCTCTCAAACTCGACTCGGGGTCTACTGGAGGTCAAACCTATGGTGACATCTAAATGCATGCTCCCTATCTGATCAAAATGCATGCTCTCAATCTCTGTGTGGTATGTTGTGGTCTCAACTCCTGTACATATCAAAATGTATGCTCGCTGATCTCAAACCATGCCACTATCAAAATGTATGACCTCATCACAACTTTAGCTAGTCTACATGTATATCAAAATTCATGCTCTCAAAAGGAAACCTATGCAGTGTGCAAAAGAATTAACTCATGCCCGATGAGGTCAGTTATGAGGATATTTCCAAGTTTCTTTTCTCGAAATGTCACTCATACATGACGGAATGCTAGATCTGAGTAGATGTCCAAGGACTAGTAAACATGGATCTGTATCTTCTTGAAAACCAACTCTGCATGAAGGCATACTCCCTCAAATATGTTGCAGTTCCTTGCCATCCAGACATGGTGAACCATGGCTAACATAGCAAGCTGAAGGACCCTCTTCAAGATGGATGTGCCTCGGTATTGGAGCTTGAAAATTTGCAGCATCCTTTGGTAGGTGGGAATCTTGGGTCGCATCTGTCGATAGTGTCTCCTCCTCCTATTAGCTGAAAGTGCATCGTCTGTCACCAAGATCAAGATAGTCCAACCTATCTTGAGTAGGCAGCCTCCTGTGCACTAGCAACCACAACGTGAAAGCATGGCTCGGCTGAAAATATCGCTGCCACATGGGTCATGGTTGACCGAACACTTGGCGATTAGAAGTCCAACATGGAGTTGGCACGAGTCAGAAAGTCCAAATAGATCACGGTTGACCGGACACTTGGTGATCGAAAGTCCAATAAGGAGTTGACAAGTGGGAAGTCCAAGTGGGTCATGTGTGACCGGACACTTGATAGTCGGAAGTCCAACATGGAGTTGGCACAAGAAGAAAGTCCAAGTAGGTCACGGTTGATCGAATACTCAGTAGTCATAAGTCCAACAGGGAGTTGACATGAGATGTGATGTCCCAGTAGGTCAAGGTTGACAAGATGCTAGGCAATGAGGAAGTCTTGACAGATCAAGGTTGACTAGATGCTAAACAATGAGAAGTCTCAATGTGTCAATGTTGATCGGATGTCGGGAAAAAGGAAGTCCTAGTAGGTTGAGGTCAATTGGATATCGGACAAGATGAAAATTTGACTTTGATAAAGTTGAAACAAAAATATTAATCGATTGATAGGGTGTATTGATTAATGAACATAAAATCCTAAAAATAGGATTATCACTACACTACTGCAACTACTACATAAAAAATAAATAGTAATTTGCTATTGTCTCTTGCTAACAAACCACAACACTACTGCTATCGTAATGATGAATAGTTGTTGCAAATGATGATTTCAAATCATGAATCATACTCGTTTAAATTATGGGTGATTCTATTCATGAGCATTATGTTGCTAATACCGTGTTGTTAGCCGATTTTTATCCTTTGTGGATTATAGATTCAGGAACAACAAACCATTTAGCTCATGAGCAAGCTATATTTGTGGAGTATCGTCGGGTACCAGCTGACAACAAATGGATATAAGTGGGAAACAATGCAAGGATTGAAGTCAAAGGAGTTGACACTTGCAAACTCAACTTACGTGGTTGACATACCTTGTCTCTACATGATGTCCTTTATGCTCCTGAGATTTGACGAAATTTGGTTTATGCTAATTGTCTTCTTGATTTGGGTTATTGTATAAACTTTTACAGTCAGTGTGTGAAACTTTGTATTAACTCTGTGTTAATTGGATATGATTTTTTGACGAATGGTTTCATGGTTCTTAATTTAGCACTAAATATTAATTATGGTATTGATGATTGTTTTTTAAACATTGCTCTAACTAGCGATGCTGATGTTAATGAAGAAGTTTAGCATGCTAAATTATGACATATTGGACAAGATCGTATGAATAGATTAGCTAAAGAGGGTCTGCTAGGCACTCATGCTAACATTAACTTGTCTGTATGTGAACATTGTCTTGCTGGAAAAGCAACTAGAAACTATTTGGTAAGGCTATTAGAGTTAAATCACCATAGCAATTAATTCATTTAGATATTTATGGTCCGATAAATGTGAAGGGTAAACATGAAAGTTCATATTTCATTACATTTATTGATGACTTCACATGTTTTGGTCATGTGTATTTGATCTCTCATAAATCTGAAGCATTAGATTGCTTCAAACGTTATTTAAATGAAGTTGAGAATCAATTGGATCAAAAGGTTAAAACCTTACACACTGACTGTGAGGGTGAATATTTGTTTGATTAATTCAAGACAATGTATAATGATAGAGGGATTATTAGACAATTAATAATCCCAGGAACTCCATAGCAAAATGAGGTCGCTAAAAGAAGAAATTGAACTCTTCTAGATATGGTTAGGTCTATGATGGACAGGAATTTTCTATTGGGGAGATGCATTATTAGCTGCAACCTATAAACTTAACGAAGTGCCTTTTAAATCTATTCCATCTACTCCATATGAACGCTGGACAGGCAGAAAATCAGATTTGAGTAATTTAAGACCCTAGGGGTCTGCTGCCTATGTTCATGAAAAGACTCACAAATATGAAAAATTAGGATTCAAGGGTAAAAAGTGTATCTTTGTAAGGTACTCTGATACCTCCAAGGATTATGCTTTCATTGGTGAGCAACATGATGGAACCATCTCCAAAATAGAGTCTAGAGATGCAACTTTTCTCGAAACTGAGTTTCCAGCGAGAGGTGACATTGATAAGACAATTCCTCTATTTGTGATAGAGAAAGAGAAGAATGTTATATTATCAACAAATGAGACATCACGAGAGATACTTGAATCTAGTCAACCTAGTGGGAGTGATTTGTCAATTAATAGGATAATTTTTTAACAGTTCAACTTACGAAGTAGTCGTAAGATGATTCCTCAAAAAAGGTTTGATATTGAGAATGAGGTATTAATGATTCTCCCAGTTGACGATTAGGAATCTTAAACAATTGAGGAAGCATTGAGATGCTTAGTTAGAGAAAAGTGAAGAGTTGCAATGGATGGAGAAATGAAGTCTATGAAAAAGAATCAAGTTTGAGAATTAGTCAATCTTCCTCCAGGCCGAAAGGCTATTGAGAATAAGTGGATTCTCAAAATTAAGAGGAAAGTAGATGGATCGATTAATCAATACAGAGCTCTTCTAGTTGCAAAAGGATATACACAACTAGAGGGTATTGATTTTGAAGAGTCATTTTCTCCTGTTATGAAATTTATGTCAATTCATATCATTTTAGCTATTATAGCATATTTTGACTTGGAATTACATCATATGGATGTAAAAATAGCTTCCTTTAATGGTAAACTTGACGAGAAAATCTATGTGGCATAGCCAGAAGGTTATATTATGGCATGCCAAGAGAATAAAGTATATAAACTTGAAAAGTCTATATATGACCTAAAGCAAGCATCAAGACAACGAAACATAAGATTTAATGAAGTCATTTTATCTTATGATTTTGAAATGATCAATGAGGATCATTGTGTATATATAAGAAAGCAAAAAAAAGAGTTTGTCATCTTATCATTATATGTTGATGATATGCTAATAGCTGGAATGACATTAAGTTTGTGATAGAAGTCAAATTATGACTTTCATCACAATTTGACATAATAGATATGGGAGAAGCCGAGTACATCTTAGGAGTAAAGATCATAAGAGATTAATCAAAAAGACTTTTGGGTTTGTCTCAAGAGACTTATATCAATAAGATACTACAACACTTCAATATGTCATATTGCAATATTGAACAAACACCTATAGCAAAAGGTATTGTTTTGAGCAAAAGTATGTGTCCCAAGACTCTTGAGGAAATAGCCAAGATGTAGAAAAAATCATATGTCAATGTCATTGCTAGTTTAATGTACACTATGTTGTGTACACATCCTGATATCAACTATGTTGTTGGCTTGGTTAGCCATTTTTAGTTAAACCTAGGATCGAGACTCTAGAAAGCGATGAAGAGAATATTCAAATATCTTAAAGGGATAACAGATTATTGTCTCTATTTTCAAGGATTTGAGATGAGCCTGAAGGGCTACACAGATGCAGATTAGGCAAGGGACCGTAATGATATAAAATCCACATTTGACTATACTTTCTTGCTGAATGGTGGCGTCATCTCATGGAACAGCAAGAAACAAGCTTGTGTAGCATTATCGATAATGGAAGCTAAGTATGTGGCTTGTTTAGCGATTGTGTAAGAAGCTGTCTAGTTAAGAAGGTTCCTGAAGCATCTGAAGATTGTTGAGAACAGTGGGAGTCATGTTAAGCATCTGAAGATTGTTGAGAACAGTGAGAGTCATGTTACAGTGTACTACGACAATCAAGCTGCTATAGCTTTTTCTAAGAATCCTAAATATCACAGTAATGGAGAGCATAGAGATTAAGTATAATTTTGTAAGAGATATTGTTAACAAGAAAAAGATAATTCTTAAGTATATCCCTACACGAACTATGCTTATAGATCCTCTTACTAAGTCATTGACTAAAGAGTCATTTTAAGGACATGTGAAGTCTTTGTGACTTCATAGAATGTAACATATTGTAAAGACAATTAGATATGTGAAATGTCATGATCTACTCAGTGTATATATTTTTGTTACATTTGGATAAAGTCTTGGTGAGCATGTTGGCAGGTTGAGACTGGTCCACTCACATGGACAATCATTACTATTTGTTAAGTATAAATAGAGGTAAGACCATTACTTATGGGACAACTAATGAAGTTGTGAATTGAGACATACCTATAAGTTGGGGACACCTTGATAGTTGTATCAAGAAGAGATCATTTATGATTGATATTGATTAGAGTAAATGTACCCACCATTTACTGAACCTGCTGGAGGCCAGATTAGAATTCATGAGTTGAATTCAGGATTAGGTATTGGGAATGTCTAGATCAAAATATGTATAATGTTATAATTAAGAAAAAATATGCACTTTTATTAGTAAAAAGAAACACATCCTAGCATGTGAATCATACCACATGTGCTATAGCGACAATAAGGGTAGTAGAAGAATGGATCTCTGCTTCTCTACTATATGAGACCCTTGAGATTATAAGATAAGTTTGATTTTACCCTGAGTGTCTATTTAGTTGTCTACCTAAAGTTTTAATCAGAGTCTACTACTTTAGCATGTATCCTATTGACTATGGATGATTCGGTCTATGGAACATAACTAAGAAAGCGACTGATTACAATGAATGCATTCTAGCTAAAAAGAAAGATTAAAATAGTTTTACATCTTTGACATTTATTCACTGGTTGACCAATTATATTTTTTATCAAGTACGTAAAATGTGATTGTGAATAATTGTATTGATTGGAGATATTGAATATGCTCTTGACATAATAGTCATTATGAGGGATTATAGATGTTCGTATTGATGTAAATGATTTAATCTGAAGTAAATCCAAGAGATTAATGTCTCCAATTTCTTTTGAAAACCGGCTATATAAAGTGTAACAACTTTCTTAGCGTGAGGGGTGGAGCAACCCTTGGGCTAGGGTGGGCTCCAGCCCCACCTATTTTCTTTTAAAAAAAATTAATGACTTTTGATTTTATGTGTTTTTCAACCTCATAACAAACCCTCCAAATAGTCAGCCCCAGGTATCGATGGCCAACCCCAGATAATTGTAAATACTGACTCTGCCCCTGCTTAGCGTTAATCGCTCAGTATGCTAGCTATCACATGAACTATTTTTTCTTATGTGTGAATTGGATGTTCTTATATAGTCTTCATGACTTGATTCTTATTTGGTCTTTATGACTTGACTTGGACGAGTGAGAGATGTTGGAAGTGGGGTCGTGGGCATGCCCATGATGCCCACGTATTTTGGATACCCACACCTTGGGTTGGGACCACTTACCTCATATATTGCTCCCTTATATATACGTCCAAGGCAAAGAGAGGGAGGAGGGGATGTAGCTTTCTTTTTCTTACAAGAGAAGAGCATCCAAGTGAGAGAGGGATTTGACTCGTAGAATACGTTGAGGAGTTGTTCATTCGTTCGTAATTTCTCTTCCGACGACAAGCCAAAATATCGGAATCCAAGGCAAAATCGCTACAAGTGTTTATAGTTTTTAATTATTCATACATTTGAAACAACAGTTCATTGCGGCGAGCTTCGATTGTAGCAAGTTGTAATATTTATTATTGTGCTTTATTTGTATTGTATCATAAGAAACAGTTGAGCAATAATAAGAAGCAACCAAATTTGATTTAACTTATAGGGACTCTGTATTTGTAGTTGTTCAGACATGGCTATAGTAGATTGAGGTTATTCTAGAGGTTTATTTCCCTACAGTGATTCAGATCATGTTTGTTGGGGTTGCAAGGTTACAAACAAAGTCTCACATTGAAAACACATGAGAAAGATAATGGGCTTATAAGGGAAAGATATCTCCATTGGTATGAGGCCTTTTGGATAAAGCTCAAAAATAAAATCATGAGGGCTTAGGCACAAAGTGGATAATATCATACCATTATGGAGACATCTAAATTCCTTCGATCCCAATAATTGATATAAAAGTCAGGAGTTCCAGAAGGTCTAACCGCCAACTGTGCATAAGAGCTATCGTCTAATTGAGCCATGTGAGTAGAATATTGACCTCAAACAAAGGAAGTAGGGGCTCCCGTGTCCGGATCAAGAGGATCAGACACCAGGTAGGATGTCCTAGTTACGGCTAGGCAAGGAAGTCCTAGTAGGTCGGGTGGACCGAGGGACAGGAAGACCTGGTGAGTCAAGGATCGGATGGGGGGCCCTGTGGTCCTTCATTTGAGGGGGGGGATTGTTGGGGTTGCAAGGTTGCAAACAAAGTTCCACATTGAAAACACATGAGAAAAATTATGGGCTTATAAGGGAAATATATCTCCATTGGTATGAGACCTTTTGGGTAAAGCCCAAAAATAAAACCATGAGGGCTTAGGCCCAAAGTGAACAATATCGTACCATTGTGGAGACATCTAAATTCCTTCGGCTCTAACAATGTTCATGAATAAACATAAACCTAAAGGCTAGTAATCAAGTTTAGTACCTTAATATTTATGAATAAATTTATTGATTAATTGTATATAAATTTTTTATTTTTTTATTTTTTAATTAAATATATAAAATATAATAATTTTTTATAATTTAAAATTATTTATAATATACTAAAAATAAAAAATATAATATAAGTTTTAAGTATTAAATAAATGTTTAACCTAATTTATAAAGATAATAGTATTACTACTTGAGTTTGATAAATATTATTATTTTATCTACTATTAACTTACTATATTCTGTAAACTTTATCAATAAGTTGATCATTTTATTATTTTTATATAATTTGCACTATTTTTATGTCTGAATTTAAAATTTCGAGCGCTTCCAACTTTAATTTTCTAATTCTAATGGAAATAAGTTTATCGTGATCTTGAAAGGACAAGGAAATAGCATTCCAAATATGGATCTCAATACATTTAATTTACCAATGATGAACCAAGCAATTTTCGACGGTCGAGACACAAGATACTGAAACTTCTAAGGCTCGGGATACTCCATCTTTAAAATTGTCTATTTTTACTAAATATTTTGAGAAAATATTAGAGCAAAACCTCTTATGAATTTTAATAGAATGATCGTTATAAATTATTAAAGCGACATATCAAAACAAAGCAACCGACGGAATTTTAAGTCGAATGTTCTCAAACACAATTGTATAGATTTTCATCAACTAGTGGAGGTACCAATTCAAGTTTATATAAATATCTTGATATTAAATTAAGAGAATCATTAGTTAAATTTATTTATATAGAACATCTTTATTTTATTATTGGGTCTAAATACAAATTTGAAGATTTTTTTTGTTCAAAATCACTTAATCCATCTATAAAATATGTTTCCCGAACTACAGTTACTCCTATAATTAAAAAATTAATGAGATGAAAAAAAATTTAATTGAAGAATTTAGTAAATTAAATAATAAAATATCTTTATGTTATGATATTTGAAGTGACTATTAACAAATTCATTCATATATAGTTGTGACTTGCCATTGAATTGATAACTCTTTGATAATTTAAGAACATTTGTTAGGATATTGAGTCTATGATTAAACACACACTGCTCACAAGATATCTCAAATAATTATACTTAATTTTAGAAGAATAAGGATTAATTTCTAAAATATTTTAATATCATTTGATAATGCTAATTCTAATATTACAAGTATTGAAGAATTTAAATTTATATATCAAATTACTATTAGTGGTTTATTTTTATTGAAAATATTGTTGGAGATATTTAAAACTTACATAATTAAAATTGATAAATACAAAAGATTTAGCCTTGTAATCTACTGAGATAGCCTTTGCGTGTTGATCCCAAGCTGCCATGCTGAGAAGGCTAAGCTACCTTGGATGATTGAGCTGCTTGGGAAAGCTGAGTTGTTTAGTGCCCGAGCCGACTAATTATTGAGTGCCCGAATCTGTTGAGTGTCGAGTGGGCTGAGTTGCTGAGTTCTTGAGCTGGCCGAGTGTCGAGTGCCTAGTGGGCCAAGCTACTGAGCAAGATGAGCACCAAGTGGGTTGAGTGTCGAGTGGCTACCCAGTGGCTCGAGTAGGCCGAGTTCCAAGTGGGCCAACTGTCGAATGAGTTGACTAGGCCCAGTTTCTAGTTGTCGCGTAGATTGAAATTCTGAGGGACCCGAGTAGGTTGAGTACCGAGCTGCTGAGTGGGTCGACTGTCGAGTGTCCCAAGTAAGCCGACTGTTGAGCTGTCGAGTGGCCTAAGTAGGTCAAGTGCCGAACTACTGAGAGCTAAGACCAAGTGTCGAGTCCAAATGGGAATTTAGGCTCATTTTTTCCAAAGTCTGTGTTAGACACAATTTTCTTAAAATAAATTCGTCCTCTTCAGGATTGTTTTGAGGTAATGTTGGACAACTATTTCCCAGGATACAACGGCTGACTACAATTGCAATCGAGCACTGATTGTTCTTGGTGAACTAAACATATCAAATGCTATCACAACAAGCAAAAGAAAGGCATCAAGCTTCTAAAGGAGTCAGCATCCAATTTTCGAGTAAGGAGATCTTCGAATAGAGGTCTGGGGAGACTTAAAGAAAACGTTAGGAGGACCTCCGAGTCAGAACTCGGCTTAGCCACTCCGACGCTTAAGTTAGACTTCAGAGAAAAGGTGGAGAAAACAAAGAAAAATGATAAGTAGAAGTGTAGTAAATGTAAGTACCCTGAGTTGGTTTTGATGTGATTAACCAAGTTAGGTAAGGTCCTGTGTGGTTTAATCCTTGTGTCTAAGTGTGCAGGAACTTAGAAACACAAGAAGTCGAGCGGAAGATGCAACGGACGAGAAGGATGGCACGGGAAGCGAGTCGACGGGCTCGGTGCATCCGAGGGACGAGAAGTTGCAGAAGAGTACACTGGTGGAGCGAGAAGGAT
>JBBUKS010000104.1:8860051-8887308 GCA_038050645.1 Hedychium gardnerianum | reverse complement strand
TAGTAACACTCTAACTTTAACCTGTTGTCATACATCAAAACCTTAGGGTTAGACTTTTAGTGCAAATTGCACCAACACTTTGTTGCGAAAGGAGAGGGGAGGAGCCCTGCGATTCGAATGGCCTGCAGCCATCGCCAGAGTTGGAATCTCCTTTCTTCTAGCACATTGGGTCTCTTCTACTTGGATATACTTTAGTGCCCTTGCCTGTAACCAGTCAAAATTGACAGGAGGTTTCTTGACCAAATATTATAAAAATTCTCCATCTGTCAAGCCTTGGGAGAAGACATTGAATTGCATCTTCGAAGTAACCGAAAGAGCATCCATGGCTACTCGGTTAAATCATTATAGATATTCTTTTAATGACCCTTTGGGCTTCTGTCTGAGGGCATATAAATCGTGTGGAGTCTTCTGATACCTTCAGCTAGCGGCAAAATATTGTAGAAACATATTTTTGAATTCCGTGAAGGTATGAATGGAGGAGGCGGGGAGACGACCTAACCACCTTTGGGCAGGGCCAGAGAGCGTTGTCAAGAAGACTCGACATTTTATATTATTTGAGTATTGATGTAATAGGAAAGTATTTTTGAATTTTCTCACATGATCTTCAGGATCGGTGGTTCCTTGATACTCCCTGATCATTAGCACCTGAAAGTGCCATGGTAGCACATCTCGGAGAATATTTTTAGAAAACGGAGATCTCAAAGGAACCTTAGTTCCGACCAACGTGGTGACATTCTTCTGAGGGTCTGGACGCAAAGTCTTCTCAGAGGACTCCGAGGAGGACTCCAGCGTTGCTGCCGGACTCAAATGGGAGGGAACCGCCCTCTGGGGAGTCTCTCCTGGCCAAGTTGTTTAGAGGCCCGGCTCCAAGGGTGCTCCTATCGATCCGGAGAGGTTCCCGCCGAGGGGAGGCCCCTACGGTGGGGGTTGCTGGGATTGTCCTTGTAGCACCGCCTACACAGTGGCTGCCACTAGTTTATTGAAATCTTCTCTCGTCATGAAGATGATGTTGGGTGTGTCGGTGCAACTTATATCGTCATCCTAGTTTGGGTCTTAACTCAGATTTTCCACAGACAACGCCAATTTGATCTCACCTAGGAATGCCGACACGTGACTCATTGATGTGTTGGCATTGAGATTGACTATCGTCGCCTATCTCCAGGCAATCAGAAGAGTTTTTAAGAAAAGTATTTGCACCTCAACCTAAGAAAAACTAAGAGGGAACGTCAGAAGGACAACCAGGGAATTTTCCGACATAGTCGCTCAAGTCAACTAAAGTGGTAGGAAGAAAATGTATAGTAGCTGGGGTTTGTAGAAGTGTATGTGCATGTACCTTGACCTACTGGAGCAGGTGGCCTTTTATAGGTTTGAGAGTACTTGCCCCCCATGTCCTTCCCCTTTCCTATTTAATAGGGACATTCGCCTATTTATGTGACTATTTACTCGGAGTAATGGGACAACGTTCCCCACATTTTTTGGGGATAACGCCAGTAATGCCCACGTTCTCGAAGGGATAACGTCTTATCAGCTCCGGGAGGTGCATGAGGTAATTATTGTTACACTATCAAATAACCAAGATTTCAGGAGCCGAAGAGGTTGTTGTAGCCAGAAGGCTGTTGTAGCTGTGAGCCGAGGAACTTATTGTAGCCGGTTGTTGTAGCCGAGAGGCAAGGAGCCTGTTGTAGCCATAAGTTGAGAAGTCTGTTGTAGTCGGGAGCCTGTTATAGTCGGGAGCTTGTTGTAGCCGGAAGCCTGTTATAGCCAGGAGCCTGTTGTAGTCGGGAGACGAGGAGCCTGTTGTAGTCGGGAGACGAGGAGCCTGTTGTAGCCGAGGGACGGGGAGCCTGTTGTAGCCGTGAGCCGAAGAGCTTGTTGTAGCCGAGAGTTGGAGCCGGGAGACGGGGAGCCTGTTGTAGTCAGGAGGCTGTTGTAGTCGTGAGCCGGGGAGGCTGTTATCTTTGGACTGTCGTCTCTTCTCCTAAATTGACTCACGAGCCACATAGCCCCCCTCAATCACCCCCCCTATCAGCTCACTTACATTCGGTCGGATATCCCGACCTTAGGGCTTTGTTTCCTTACATGCATCCAGTCAGATATCCCCAACCCTAGGGCTTGGCTCCCTTATATCTGATCGGATATTCTCAACCCCAGGGCTCTTCTCCCTTACCTCTGTTATTTCCTTATCAAGATAAATAAAATCTAAATCTTCGAAAGTCATTATCACAATAAATATTGTGTATGACGTTGTTAAAAGTGCACATGACAGTACTATTCCACGAATATAGGGTATGAGTGATGAGACTGTACAGTACTAAGAATACTATGAATAGACATTTCCCATCTCCTGATGTGGTCCTTGAATTAAATGCAGGGATTATAAGTGTTATAAAAGGTCCTGCCTTCACAGGCGTAGGTACGCTCCCTCTTTTTTGGCTCAATTACAAACGCCCTCTTACTGTTCATCTTTCCTATTTTGCACTGTTCTAACTTGAGCATCGGAGTGGTTATGTCGGGGATCCCTGACCTGCTTGTCGACGTTCCTTTTCTTCTAATATTGTGGTTCTACAAACGATTATTTTCCTTTTAAATCTTATTCCAGTCAATCTCCCAGCCAATCAATCGATGTTTCGGGTTTCACCAATTTTTGAAAGGATCATAGCTTACTTGGATATCTTCTTCTTGAAGTCATTGTGCATCGAGTAACTATCTTGCACGTTTTAATTGTACACAAAATTATAAGTCTAGTCATATTAATGATGTTGTCTTTTGATTTTTCAATTCTAATTAACATTCACGTTTGAAGCTTTATTGAGATATGGCAAGTTTGAAGATCACTTTTAGAGCTTTTGCAAACTATATTTTGGATTGACGATAGACTTCTATATGAATTGGATAAGCATCTAGGATGAATTAGGCTTACTTGGAGAGCTTCTTCTTGAAGTCATTATGCATCTAGTAACTACCTACTCTTGAATTAATTAAATTGTTCTAGACCATTATTAAACATTTGAACAAATACACATTTAACTTTTCATGGTGCCTTTGAATTTCTTTTAGGAACGTTAAATATGTTTGAGTGTTTTAGGTTGTGCGAGTGACCATACAAGAGTTCAAATAGAACTTAATTTCTAGATTTCTACCAAGTTTAATTGACTAGGGCTCAAATAGAATGTCTCTCTTTAAATTTGTCATCTTCTCTAGAAGATAAAAAATTTGAGAGTAAAGAATTGATCCTCCAAAAAACATAGTCATGCATGTAAACTTCCTTTTATAATGTGCACAAGAATGATAATGTGCCAACCAATTTAATGATTGAAACAAGATTGATTTTCATGTGGAAAACATTGTCTAATTGGTCACCATTGCACCAATTGAATGATTGAAACAGATTGATTTGAAATGTCCTCCAAGTATTTTACCATTTTTTGGATGAATCGAGTATTTTACCATTGCATCATATCCATGGGGCCATAGTCCAATAATTAAGTTTAGGATCGAACCATATTAAATTTAAAAATCACACAATAACAATTTACTGTTGTATCATGACTTTCTTTCTAATTTTGATTAAATTTAAATAATTTAAATTAAGTTGATAATTTTTATATAAAAGCATTCAATATATAATATTTTTAATTAAGTTGAACAAATTTATTTTAACATATTATGGTAGTAGTAGATATTCATTAGTTGCTAAATAATATTTTTTTTCTCGATATTTTTCTCTAAATTATTAGGCGTGAGATTGATCTCAAGCAAATAATATGATCAATGAACGAGTATGAAAATCAGCATGGTCTCCCACCGATGCATGCCTGTGAATGCTGTAGTCCTCAGCACCCCTTTCGTAGGACCCAAGGAGAAAATAAATTAAATCGCGAAAATCATTATTTAAGTTTAACTTGATTTTGTTACGAGCTTCAATTTAATTCATTTCAATGTTATCGAATTTTCAATCTAAATTTATTTGATTATTTAAAATTTTTATATTTAAAATTTATTTGATTAATTATTAAGTTTGATAATATAAATTTATTTATTTATTTTATTTTTTTAAAATTTATTTAATATATTAATAAAAAATTTATTAATGAGCATGATTCATAAATATTATTCATGAAGGTTGTTCATCAATATTATTCAAGAATGTTAATGAATATTAATGAGTTGAATACATATATTTATATTTATTCATTTAATTTAATGAGTTATTTAAATTTATTTAATTAATTAATTTTATATATTAAATAAATACAAACAAATTCTTATCAAATTGAAGATCAAATTTGTTCATGAAAATAACAATCTACCCTAACAATCACAAATTGAATCTAATCAAAAACAATTTATCATATTTAAGATAGAATTGTAATTATTATTATTTTTATAATAATTAAAATTACATATCATATTTATAATTATCATATTTATCATGATTGTTAGAACGAGAAGAAATCACAAATTTCCATACAAAATATTATTCATTTTAACTGAAGCTCTAATAAATATATTTTTTAGCTTTACCCAAAATGTGTTATACCAATAGAGATATCTTTTTATAACTTATAATTTTTTTCATGTATTTTCAACGTGAGACTTTGATTGCATTTCTAATAATTCTTCCCTTAAATAAAGGATCATTATTATTCTCATGATCCGAGCTTTCCTTAAGCATCCGATCACTCTTGACTTATTTCAAGAGATCCCCTAAAGTATCCGATCACTCTTGACTTGTTCCGGGCCTCCTCTCAACTTTGTTCAAAGCCACCCTACATGACATTCGATCGAAATATTAACTATGATATCATTTATTAGGGATAAAAAAAAATCACATATTTTTATAATGATATGAAATTATTCATTTTAGATTAAATGAATTTATTTTTGAGCGGGCCTCCTCTCAACTTCGTTCAAAGTCATCCTACATGACATTCGATCGAAATATTAACTATGATATCATTTATTAGAGTTTAAAAAAGTATCACATATCTTTATAATGATATGATATTATTCATTTTAGATTAAGTGAATTTATTTTTGAGTTCTATTTAAAATGTCTGATAACAAATATCTTTTATTTTTTAAATCATGATCTTTTTCTAAAATTTAATATGTATCAATACTGTGAAATTTTTAATATATCGATAATATGGATATGATTCGATATATTCCAATATGATATATACGATATTCGAATTTCAATAATTTTCCACACTCATATTGACATTTTCGTTATTTTTCCACACCTCTCAATTAATATGATATATACTGTTTTCCTTTGTCATGTTCTTTCCTCCTCATCTCAATCGCGAGACATCCCATTATATATATCTTTTATATATCGATCGATCGGCCACTGTAGTCATCACGGTCGGTTAGCAATCAAGGTGGCGCTGTTCGGTACGGTCATGGATCTCAAGAAATATTTTCACATGAATTCCGGCGCCGGCAAGAACAGCTACGCCAGCAACTCTAAGATCCAGGTTTCACTCTTCCCCCTTTCGCTTTTAATCTCTGTGCTTGATCATTTGATATGTGAAACATTCTCCGGGAATGCAGGGATTGATCATATGCAAATCCCAAAGCGTGCGCCGGGAAGCAGCGGTGGAGGCCTACCTAGGCACCGGCTGGCAGGAGACGATGAGCGTTGCGGATTTGGGCTGCTCCTCCGGCCCGACGGCGCTGCTCGAGGTGGAAGACATCATGGAGGCGGTCGAGAGGGAGTGCGTGGAGCTGTGCCGCCAGCCGCCGGAGTTCAACCTGTTCCTCAACGACCTCTACGGCAACGACTTCAACGCTGTCTTCAGATCCTTGCCGGAATTCCACTCGCGGAGGCCTGGAAAAGGCCTCTGCTTCGTCACCGGCGTGCCCGGCACCTTCTACGACCGGCTGTTCGCCGCCAAGAGCCTGCACTTGGTCTGCTCCTCGTCCAGCCTCCACTGGCTTTCTCAGGTTGATCGATCGATCGGAAGCTTCAATGCCAAACAGAACTATACATAAAAAATCACTGGTTAATTGTGATTTCGCAGATGCCTGAAGAACTTCAACAGAAGGAAGGATCGCCTGCAGCATGCGTGAACAAAGGGAAGATGTTCGTATCGCCAGGCAGCCCCCCGTCCGTGGCGAAGGCTTACCGGAAGCAGTTCCACAGAGATTTCACGACCTTTCTCCGGTGTCGCGCCGAGGAGATCGTGAAGGGAGGGTTGATGGTGCTGGCGTTCATGAGCAGGAAGAACAGAGAGGCCGCCATGATGGAGGACCTCTACATCTGGGAGCTACTCGCAGATGCACTCAACGCCATGGCCTCCGAGGTATGCTAATACTAGCTAACACGCCCTCTGCCTTCTTCCAAATTCCGTCGACGCCATGACTGATATAGCTGCGGAGCAGAATCTGGTGGCGCAGGAAAGGATCGACTCATTCAACGCTCCCTTCTACGCGCCGTCGCTGGAGGAGTTGGAGGAGGAAATCGTGGGCGAGGGCTCGTTCTGCATCCGAAGCTCTGACCATTTCGGAGCCGGGTGGGACGACGACGATCTGTACTCTGCCACCGGCGGTGCAGCGGCCGACGGGGAGATTAGGCCGGTCAGGTACGCCGTGCGCATGGGGAAGGGGGTGAGGGCGGTGGCGGAGTCGATGCTGAGGAGCCACTTCGGGGAAGGCCTCGCCATGGACGATCTCTTCGGCAGGTACGTCGAATTACTGGCGCAGCATTACGCCAACCACGAGGCGGCGATGACGAACGTGGTGATTGCTCTGGTGAGGAAGTGAGCGAGCATTTACAGCTCTAATGTCGGTGACGGTAAGAAATAAACCGGATTAATTAATTGGCAGTGTGTGAAAGTTAGAATCTATCAGTGAATGTCTAGTTAATTGCGGATTTTTTTTTTTAACCGTTGCATTGTAATTGTGGGATTTGATTGTTGTTCATGTTGATGTTGATGTTGATGTTGATGTTGTGATAGTAGTTGTTGTTGTTATAAGGATATTCGTATTGGTTTATGTTGGGAGTCTAATTTAAATTGTATTGTTGGAATTTAAAACCAGATTACTTTAATACTCATCGAGTTAAGTTTGATTGAATTATGTAATGACTAATTAAATTATCATAATGAATTAAATTATAAGTACATGCATTTTTGCTTAGAAAAATATAATGATATATTTAATGTAGGAAGACTCAAATTATTCTTTGGACTTCCTTTGTCATGGCTATATAAGCCAATTAGTTGTAATTTTAAAAAAATATTGAGAGAAAAAATTATATTTCTTCCTTAGCTATATTCCTCTTCTAAATTGTTACTCCTCTTCTATCCCTAATATCATATCTTCTTCCCCATCAATTGGTATCAAAGCAAGGTGAGGCTCAAGAAAAATGACATCTAGAAATGTGGCTACTCCATTTTCGCATACTTTCAATGGAGAAGACTATGATTATTGGAGCAACAGATTTGAAGTTTGGTTGAAAATATTTGACTTATGGAATATAATCGATAAAGGATTTATTGAGCCTGAAGATGAAAAAGCCTTGAGTGATGTTGAAAAGAAAGTTTTGATAGATAATCGGAAGAAGGACATTCATGCTCTCAATCAAATCAATCTCACAATAGACAAAGTGGTGTACGCGAAAATCCGCAAAGCAAGCTTGGGAAATTCTACAAAAAGCTTATAAAGGTGATGAACAAGTGTAGAATGTTCAACTTCAAATTTTGAGATCAGAATTTAAAAAATTGGAGATGAAAGAAAATGATAGTGTTGCTGAGTATTTCACAAAAGTTGGTTCTATAGTGAATTAAATGATTTTGAATGGTGAAGTTTTGGATGATCTCATAATTGTACAAAAGGTACTTCGTTCTCTTCCTGAAAAATATGTTAGTCATGTTACTATTATTGAACAAACAAGAGATTTGAAAAGCATGACTTTAGAGGATTTACAAGGCAGTCTAAAAACCCATGAAGTGGAGATTCATTTATTATTTCCCCCATCACAATAATCTAATCAAGCCCTTAAATCCCAAGTTTCTATTAGAGGTCGTGGTCCATCCTATCATGGTAGGGGCAAAATTTTCAGAGGACGTGGTGATTCAAACTCTCGTGGAAGAGGAAGAAATAATCGACAACACCATCAAAATGATAGCAATGAAAATCGAAGCTTCAAGTTTCAAATAGGAAGAGGAGATGGTGGTTATCAAAGAGGCCAAGGACGTGGTTATATTGAATGTAGTTATTGTCAAAAATCAAGATATAAAGTTACAGATTGTTGGCACAAACAAACAGATGATAAGAAAAATGGTTACATCAAGTGTAACCACTGTCACAAGCCTGGACATAAATCTACATATTATTGGTTTAAGCCAAAAGATGACAAGCAAACTAAAAGTGGCCTTTTTCATCAAAGAATGAAGAAACTTTGTTGATTGCTTCCAATGACAACAAAGTTGATGAAATGTGGTACATAGATAGTGGGGTTAGCAAACACATGACAAGTAACAAAAAATTATTTTTAAGTTTATCTAAAATTGATCACAATGAAGTGATGATTGGTGATGCTAGTACTCACAAAATTGAAGCAATTGGTGAGATTTACTTTAAAACTAAGTTTGAAAATATTGAAAAAATGTTTGAAGTTTATTTTGTTCTGGGTTTAAAAATCAACTTGCTTAGTGCTGGTCATCTTATGAAGAAAGGGTATGATTTGCATATGCATCATAATGCTTGCACTATACCAAAAGGCAATCAAGTTGTTGCAAAGATTGGTGTGATCTCTAACAACTTATTTCCTCTCAAACTTGAAACTACAAATTTATCTTGTTTTGTTGCTATTGATAAAAAAAGTTTCAAAGTTGTGGCATGATAGGTTTTGACACTTGAATTATGGAAGTTTAAAGTTGTTATCAACAAAAGAGATGGTTAGAGGACTGCCAAAGATCGACCAAGTTGAAGAAGTTTGTGAAGCATGCCAACTTAGAAAGCAACATAGAGATTCATTTCCACAACAAGCAACTTGGAGAGCAAAGAGGCCATTAGAGTTTGTTTATTCTGACCTATGTGGAAATATGCCAATAGAATCACTTGGTGGGAGTAAGTTTTTCATTACTTTCATTGATTACTTCACAAGGAAGGTATGGATTAAATTTCT
The DNA here is from genome assembly GCA_038050645.1 of Hedychium gardnerianum. Classification (NCBI taxonomy): domain Eukaryota; kingdom Viridiplantae; phylum Streptophyta; class Magnoliopsida; order Zingiberales; family Zingiberaceae; genus Hedychium; species Hedychium gardnerianum. The sequence continues at coordinate 8,878,169 of JBBUKS010000104.1, read as the reverse complement.
CAAAGAAAAGTCATGAGCATTTTAAGATTTTAAGGATTTTAAAGTTGAAGTTGAGAATTATACTATGCTTCATATCAAAACTTTAAGAACTGATCATGGTGGCGAATATATTTCAAATGAAACTGAGAAATATTTTAGAGAATATGGTATAATGCATGAGTTGAAAACTCATTTTACACCATAACAAAATGGTATAAGTGAAAGAAAAAATAGAACTATTGTTGAAAGTATGAGATGCATGATCAAAAGAAAAAATTTACCAAATGAATTTTGGGCAGAAGTTGTTTCTTGTGCAGGTTATCTTATTAATTGTTCTCCAACAAAAAGCTTGAAAGATTGCACACCACATGAGGCATGGTATGGAAGAAGGTCTGATATTCAACATTTAAAAATGTTTGGGAGTGTTGCTTATTCACTCATTCCACAAGAAAATAGAAACAAGTTTGATGGCAAATATGAAAAGTGCATCTTCGTTGGATACAGTGAAAGAAGCAAAGCCTATTAGCTATATAATCCAAAAACCAAAAAGGTTGTGATAAGTCGTGATGTTTGTTTTGATGAAGATGCAAGTTTTGAAGATCCAAAAGGCAAAGCAAACGAGATCCACATTCCTTCAATTAGTTAACAAGAATTAGAAGAAAACAATTCTTCTCATTCACCAAGAAATTCACCAAGTTCTTCAACAAGTCCTCCTCCAAGGAAAGTGTGAAGCGTGCAAGAACTCCTAGATTCAACCGAGCCTATTGAATATGATGATTCTATATTCTTTGCTTTCTTTGCAGGAGAAGAACCAATTTCCTTTGATGATGCAAATAAGAAAGAAGTATGAAAAAAAGTCATGGAAGAGGAGATAGTTGTTATTGAAAAAGATGGAACTTGGGAGCTCACTAATCTTCCTCCACATAAAAAATTCATTGGTGTTAAATGAGTATACAAGATAAAAATGAATGTAGATTGCTCCATCAACAAGCATAAAGTAAGGCTTGTAGCAAAAGGATACAAGCAAAAAAGAAGGAGAAGATTTTACCAAGGTATTTGCTCCTGTGTCAAGACTTGATATTGTTTGATTAATGATCTCTCTTGCAGCTCAAAACAATTGGATTTTTTTTAAATGGATGTCAAATTAGCATTCTTAAATGGTGTGCTTCAAGAAGAGGTCTATCTTGAACAACCTCCTGGTTTTGTTGAAAAGGGAGAAGGAGATAAGATCTATAAGTTGAAGAAGGCTTTGTATGGGCTAAAGCAATAGCCAAGGGTTTGGTATAGTTGCATCAATTATTACTTTGAGAAGAATGGTTTTCTAAAATGCCCATTAGAGCATACTCTCTACACCAAATCCAATCTATCTAAGTCTTGATGTTGATGATCTTATTTTTACTGATAATGATTTGAAGATGTTAGATGATTTCAAACTCTCAATGAAAAATAAATTTAAGATGATTGATTTGGGAGAGTTACACCATTTTCTTGGAATTGAAGTTCTAAGATCCAAGCATGGAATTTTCATCACTCAAGAGAGTTATGCAAAAGAAATTTTGAAAAAAAACAGAATGGAGAATGCAAATCTTATTTCAACTCCTTGTGTTGTAGGATTAAAGTTGAGCAAGTATGGTGAAGGAAAATTGGTTAATCCAACTATATTTCGAAGTTTGGTTAGAAACTTGATGTATTTGACTCCTACAAGGCCAGATATTATATATGCTATCAGTTTGGTAAGCAGGTTTATGGAGAAACCATTTTCTAATCACTGGGAGACGGCAAAAATAATCCTTAGATATGTGAAAGGAACTCTTGATTATGACATCTCTATCAAGCAAGTGTACTAGTTAATTTTATTGGTTATACTGACAGTGACTTAGCAGGAAGTATTGATGATAGCAAAAGCACCTCTGGTTATGTTTTTTATCTTGGAAGTGGAGCTATAGCATGGTGTTCAAAGAAGCAGTCTACTATTGCACTCTCTACTACAGAAGCAGAATACATTGCTGCTTCTTTTACAGGATGTCATTTACTTTGATTTCGTGGAATTTTGGAGAATCTCAAGCATGATCAAGAAGGTCTAATAACCTTGTTTTATGATAACAACTCAACAATTTCAATTTCAAAGGATCTAGTTCTTCATGGAAAAACAAAGCATATTCGAATTTAGTATGATTTCTTAGGGGAGCTTATGAATGAAGCTATTGTTCATGTTGAATATTATAGGACCAATGAACAAAAAGTTGATATCTTCACTAAACCACTTGGAGGACCTACTTTCACAAAAATTGCAACAAGCTTAGGAATGAAGAGCAAGTTTGGTTTACGGGAGGCATTGTTGGAAGTCTAAACCAAATTGCATGCTTGGAAGACTAAACCAAATTGCATTGTTGGAACTCAAAACCAAATTGCTTTGGTATTCATCATGTCAAGTTTGATTGAATTATGTAGTGGCTAATTAAGTTATCATGATGAATTAAATTGTAAGTACATGCATTTGCTTAGAAAAATGTAATGGTGTGTTTAATGTAGGAATATCCAAATTGTTTTTTGGACTTCCATTGTCATGGCTATATAAGCCAAGTTGTAACTTGAAAAAAAATAATTGAGAAAAAAAGTTACATTTCTTCCTTAGCTATATTCCTCTTCTAAATTGTTACTCCTCTTCTATCCCCAATTATCATATCTTCTCCCCCTTCAAGAATATTATTTGGACGATGATTGGATATGGTCTTTAGACATCATTCTATCAATGTCTAGAGCATAGTAGTGAACCTTTGTCATATAGTAGTTTGTTACTTGTCAACATAGACGCAAGCAATGAATGCGCACGCCAGTGATGAATCAAAATACAGAATTATGACCCAAGATGTTTGTGATCTACTGTGATTAAAATGATTTGTTGCTGAGATACAATTTTTTACATAAACACACTTGCTATTTTATTATGAAAATGAGGTTTCTATAGAGATTGTTAAAATATAGTTTTCAATGCCATAACTGAGCATATTGAGCTTGATTACCACTTTAACAAAGGGAAACTATAAAGCTCAAAGTTAATGTTCAAAAAGGACAAAGCAATAGGTTCTACTTCTACCTTATCCAAGAGATTAGAATATACTTTTGAACTATTTTTAGGGTTAATGGCATTGTAAAAGACTCATTTCACTATAACATTAAATATATATAAAGTAACCCTATTTTTCTTTTTTCACCAATTTGTTTTAACCATAAACTGGACGATATTTTGTACTTAATGCACAGTTCATCATTCTTAGATCAAGTTCTGCAACTAACTTCATTGAGTATAGAAGTTAATGCTAAAGGCAAGATTTGAACTTCTTGCGAATTAGTTTCCTTTATTGTTGCATCTCTTCTCTCAATTTTAGTATGGACGTGGTCAAAACAGAAACGAGAGCACCGGATTTACATCAAAGGCAACTCCAGATCGTCATAAGAAAGTTAACAAACAAATAAATAGCGAGGAAAAGAAACTCACGTTGAGGATGTGGGTGATGCCTAAGGCTTTGAGGATCTCCCCACGGGAGGCGTTGTCGTAGCTACCGAGGTATAGGAAATCCTTAAGGATCTCGGATGGGAAGGCGCTTCCCTGCTGGATGGTGCGCTCGTAGGCTGCGGGGACCCGGTGGCCACAGATATTGCATACCTCGCCCTCCTCATATTTGTGGTAATGCCCACAGACTTCGCAGGGGTTCTCCCTCTCCCTCTTCCTCATCAGGCGGGGATCCAAGAACAAGAAGACCGTATCGACGAGATCTCAGAAGATAAGGAAGAAAAGCACGATGTGTTGAATCGAGGAGGAAAAGGATCAATCGTGTTGCTGCTGAGGATGGAGCAAGGAGGTTTCTGGTTCATATCCTTTTTTTTCCACCGCAGGTCGAGTGGACGACGGTACGGTAACTCCAATATGGATTTTTTTTAATTATTTATTAATCTATTATTTATTTTCCTATAATATCGCGCCAACCCGATACAGATAAAGGGATCCCCACTTGATAGAGGGAATATAAACAAAAAAATGATTAAATGTCTAATTAAATTTAAGTGCCTCTTCTTTCCTAAAATAAGGACAGACCGTTTCACATAGATCCTCCCATAGAATTCTTTTACTGTGGAGACTATATTCACTTTCATTTTCCGTAAAACATGATTGATTAAATTATAATAAATATTTATAAAACCTAAAGAACAATGACACATGATATAAAACAAATTAATAACATGTAATCAAGAATATTAAATATTTTTAAAATATATTAATTTTCTAACTATTATTTAAAAGATGAATCTGGAATTCAGTACCTGATTCTGCATAATTAAAATTTAGAATAAACAAATTAATTAACTGGCAAGCGTCCATCTAGTAAAATAATTGGATGAATCTCAAATGTAATCCATGGATTATCAGTAAAAAAAAATGGAGCTATGTGCATTGTGATGCAATTTTTTTGTCCTCAGTGCCTAAAGCAAAATTGTAATCCATGGTCTAACTAGGCCTTTACTCGGAGCTCGGGAAAAACAGCCCATGTTGGCCCGTTATGATTGCACTTTGAAAATTGCTTACTTCAAACTAGCAACTGAAGTCTGAAGTTTGAAAAAAAAAAATGATATTCAGATTAATTTTGAAAATAATTGATTCCATCCTACAATTTTTTTTATTAATCATTAAAATAAATTTGATTAATTCTAGAGGTGATTGACTTAATTATATGAAAAATTTTCACCGAACATTAGAGTAAATCTGAAAAGTATAAAATTTAGTTTTCTATTTTTTTAAGTTATTAATTAAATTTTTATATCCAAATTTGGATAATAAATCTTTTCGATTCATAAAATTGTTAAATTATTAAATTATTCTTGTTTTTTAATTTTGAGTTTATTATTTTTTAAAAAAAAACTTAATTCAAAAAATAAATCTAAATCATCAATAATAAGTGAAAAATAACATGATCAATATTATAATTGAAATAATTAATTTAAAAAAAATCTTAAGTAAAAAATTTACCTCCTTAATTTCATTTTCATCAAATTATTTATTTCTTTTAATTATATAATTTTCATGAAATTTTAATTTTATATTCATTTCATTTGGAATTTCTTTGAAAAAATCACAACAAATATAAATGTATTTTCTCTATAATTATTAAAATGTGATCTAAATGCAATAAGAATGTTCATATATTTATATGATAAAGACTTAATAATAGTATTAACGTGGTCATTTTTTACTTGTAATAAAAAAAAATGAACTTGATACGTAAAATGATTAACATTTTACTTTACGTCAAATAAATGAGGAACCTTATTTTCTGTTCTTACGAAGGAAGAGGAAGAATGAGCCAGGAATTAAAATAAACTAAAATTAAAAATAGACATTTTAAAGATAATTTAAAATTAAAAGTGAACTTTTTAAAAATATATATATATAATTAATATTAAAATATTATAATTTAGGACCAATCAAATTAGGATCCTAAGTGGTTCAACACCGCGGCAGATGTATGATATATTTTGCGAGAGAATTAAACTCTCATTGTATGAGAATCTATTCTCTCTTATCATTGCAGTGTGCTTTGGACGCTTTGTATCTTTCTTGTGAAGCTTAGCATCTTTATTGTAGCACAAATATGGGGAAAATTAGACTCTTATACGAATTATCACAGACTCATTTTTAGCAACACTCAGATAATTTATTCTTACAAAATTGAGAGTCATTACGTTTGCTATCAGAAATCTGATCAGAGAATTTCTTAATTGTATATTAACACGCCAACGACAACAAAAAAGTTTTCCACTAGCTCAACTTCAAGCACACGTAACAATATCTGCAAGCAGATCGATCGACAAAAAACCACGTAAATAACCTACGTTTTTTTCTCGATCTTATAATATAAGGCCCAACACCCCTTGTGATATAGCTTCAAAAATACATTTATCACCTAGCTAATTCCTCAATCTCGTTCTCTGTCACCAGCCGTTTCCTTCCGGCGGTTAATTAATACGATTTTTTTTTTCTCATGAAGACTAACCTAGAGCCGAACCGGCCACAGCCTTCCATCACAATATCTATGGAGATCATCTCAGACTTCTCTGCAGATACTAATCCTCGGGGCAGATACTACAATGCAACTACTTTCGAGTTCAATGCTATCTAATAATTACTCACAATTTGGACTTTGGCCCGATCAACGTTATAAGATCGAAGTATTCATTCAAATCTGAATAATTGTTCGTCCTTGTTCCACACTCCCTTCTGAGACACCTTGGGTTGGACATCATGGGTTCTCTGTTTTTCTCCTTTTTCTGTTTGCAGTTTCAATTAGTTCCTTAAAACCTGTAGGAATCAAAATCATTCACACACAAAATATAATTAAACAAAGTTTGTTAGGTTTGGCTTATGATAGACACGTCAATGGAAGAACCACGGGATAACTGGAGGAGATGTTGACGAGTCTTACTACTCCGGGAGAAGAAGGTCCACTCACAGCTCTGCCCAACCTGAAGAATGAAGAAGGAGACGCCGAAGGGCTAGAACGGAGGCTCGGGGGTGGTTCGGGCGCAATCACTCAAACGTTCAAGTCAGGCGAGTGGAATATGTAGAAAAGATAAACAGTAACTAGAGTAAATGAAGGCTGGAATTTAATGAGCATACCTCCGCCCGCGGGTGCATTTCTCTCTTCGGTTTTAATTTTAAATGGGACGCATAGCATATTGTGATACAGAAGGGTCTAATCGTATCTACGGGGTGTGGGCGACCTTTGATATTATTATATCTGAGAGATGTTCTAAGGCAATCGCTTTACGATTTGTACATATTTATTAAATAAATAAAGATTCACTATTTGAGTATACATATTTTGTGTATATGATTAGATCTTAAACTCATTTACTGAATATTCGTAATACGATTTATAGTATGAGAGAACTCATGATTCGGTCATAACTAGTGAGCATCTCTATATGTGTAATTATGAATATATTGAAATCTTTCCTAATCGATGAATTGATGTATTCGGACATCATTGATTCTATGAGACTAGCACGGGTTATACTCTTTGGTCTAACCAAGCAGATGTTCCTTACTAGCTGGAGACATTGGGATGTCGAGAGTTAAATATGGATGCTAGTTATGGTAACTAGTTCATCGGAGTGACTTGCTGTAAGACTTCATATGGTTCTCTACGTATATAGATATGTCAATGAAGCTCTTACTATAACTCAAGTGCAAGTTTCTTTCGACTTGAGGTATTCAAGTCACCTTGGTTATGGAGAGTCATACTTTGACATGCTAAGCAAACATCTCCTTGGAGGTGTGGCCCATAGAGGATAGCCCATAGAGGATTCATCGCTTCTTGTGAGGAGATGTATACCCTATGGTCACTTGTCAGGATTGTTACTCAAAGCATCACGTGTTAAGAGTATTGTACTCTTGGACACATGTACAAGTAATTTGAATATGTAGGACGACTAAGTATTATTTGAGCTAGGTGTGACATAGTCAGCCTAGTAGGGACAAACACATAGATCATATCCTGAACCAAGTGGGTATAAGACGAGTCAAAGAAATAAGGCACGATTCACTATAGCTGCTAAAAGGTTTCAAAAGATGTTATGGGATTAACTATTGATTTTTTGGTTAATTGGAGATCATGATGTACTACTAGGTGTCACTCATGATCGATCCATAATTAATAATTAATTATGGTCGGCCAAGATAAATCGGAAACCTATTGGGTCACATGCACTACGAGTTTATCCGATAGATTTAAAACAAGTTTGAGAGTTGGATTCTCAGATCGAGAGAGAATAAGTCTATTTAGACTAGACGAAGGGAAAATATGAAAAATCAGAGTGTTGCGATGAAAATGCGGATAAGCCACGTCTTTTGAAGACAAGTTGGACCCTTTTTGGTTTAATTAAAAACCAAAATTGGTTTGGTTTTTAATTAGAAGAGATTAATCATTAAACCAAGTTTGTTTGGTTTTGAACCAAAGCTAGAGCTTAATGGGTTAAGTTTTGGTTAAGGATTATTGGATCGGGTTTGAGTTTTCTCACCCAACTCATCTCAGGGATCTATATAATGATATAGAAGAGAGAAAATTATTAACGAATTTTATTAGTTTATTAGGTTTTGAAAACCTAATCTCCTCTCCCCTTTCCTCCCTCTCTTGTGTCGCCGACCACCACACCAAGGAGAAGCTTTCTCCTTGGTTCATCGCCGCCCAAAGCTCCGGCCACCCTCTCCCTTCCAGTGAGAAGGTTCCCACCGACTAGAAGGACACCGGAGCACAAGAGCTCTGATCGTTGGAGCGCCGTCGAGTAAACAACACCGGGAGGACAGATTTTGTCCGCCTACCGTTCACCCCCTTCTCGGCCTCCTTTTGCTCCATTTTTGGTGAGCAAACATTGCTACCAGATACCCAACATCTAGGGATACCTCTTATCTCTTCATCAGTAAATTTTTAATGTTGGAAGGCCCCAAGAAGACCTATTCACAACGGGTTCTCCGGGCGGACAGCGGGCTTATTTTTTGGTTGCTTTCTTGTTTTGGTGTCATTTGGTTGCGTACGTCGCCAGACACCAAACCTCATCTTCATACACAAGGCTAGTACTTTTTCCGAGGATGAAACTTGTGACTTCGGAAGTCATCTTGAAGATTAATCAAAGTGCATACGAATAGAGGCAGAGCTTCGAGAGCGTTGCTCGGTTAATGCCCTTTCCACATTACATCATCCGTCAGGTATACCTAGCATAAATTTTATTCTATAAAATTTTATTATGTGATCATGTCTAGCTGTGTTATATCCTTGCATGCATGTGGTGTGTGTATTGTAATAATTAGGAATTATTATTTGCAAACATGTGTAATCAGCTATGCATGTTTGTGAAACATGTTTTAGCATGCACCCATGTCAGGCTCCCCAACAACATATATCTTATGGCCACTAGTCAGGATTATTACTCGTAAGTCTTTGACCAAAACAGAAACACGTCAAGAAGATGGTCTTCTTGGACAAGTGTTTTAGTAATTTAAATCCGCAGGACTAGGAACTACAGCTTGGGCTAGGTGTAACATAGTCAGCCTAGTGGGGACTGACATATAGGTCATGTCCTAAACTGAGCAGGTATAAGATGAGTGAAAAGAATAATGCACGAATAACTATAGCTACTGAAGGGTTTAGAATTATTCTTGGATCAACTATGATTTTCTGATTAATTGGGGATCATGATGTACTACTAGGTGTCACTCATGATTGATCCATAATTAATGGTTAATTATGGATGGTCAACATAAACTGGGAACTTATTGAGTCACACGAACTACGAGTATATCTGAAAGACTTAAAATAAGTTTGAGAATCAGATTCTTAGATCGAGAGAGACTAAGTCCTTTTGGACCAGATGAAAGACACATATGGAAAGATATTTGTCACAATGGAAGCACGGATGTGTCACTTCTTTTGAAAATAAATTGGACCCTCTTTAGTTTAATTATAAACCAAATTGGTTTGATTTTAATTAAAAGAGGTTTGGTTATTGAACCAAGGTGGTTTGATTTTGAACCAACATGGTTTGGTCTTAAACCAAACTTAAAGCTAATGGTTTGGATTTTGGTTTAGTGAATACGGATTTGAGTTTTTTAATAAAACCCGTTAAGAGATCTATATATAGATCTAGGTTGGAGAGAAAACATACACAACTCTTGGATTAAACCTAAGTGTTAGGTTTTGATACCCCTTCTCTCCTCCTCTCTTCTTGTCACCGACCATAAGGAGAAGTGTTCTCCTTGTGCTGCCTGCCGCCCAATAACCACCGGCCAGAAGCCTCCTGCTGGTCAGCAGCCCCCCACTGGCCAGCAAGACATCAGAGCAGCGCCCTTCGACTAAGAGTTGCTTCCCATGCCAATAACAGCCGACAAATAGATTGTTGTCCGCCACCACCCAGCCCCATTTCGGCCTTACCGAGCCTAGTTTTAGTGAGTAATTGTTGTTTCCAGAACCCCAACGCCTCAAGGTATGTTATCCCTCATCAGCAATGGTATGCTTTGAACAGCAACGAAATGCTCTGGACAATAGCCTCTTTGCCACCCAGACAGCAACTTCTTCGTTGTTTGTCTTCCTCTCTTTATGTTGTCGGGTTACCCTCGCCACCGGGTACAAAGTTGAGTCGGGACTCCCTCTTGGATCCATTATCTCCCTCATTTGGCTAGTACCAAATCGGAGACAAAAACTTATGGCTTAGCAAAGTCATCTCGACGATATCTCGGCATGAATATCGATAGAGGCAATCTTTCCAAAGGTTGCTAGTTGATGTTGTTTCCGCTTCACGTCATCCAGTAGGTATAATTTATTTATGCAATTTATTTCTATGGTTATGACTACACATATGTGTATCCTTTATGTGTGTGATATGCATGCTATAATAATTTAGTTTATTATTATGCTTCTGTTGCTTGTTTTGCGAAACAAATTTTAAAACGTGCATAGAGACACCCAACAAGTCTAAATCCTTTAAGCATTTGTACTTAAATTTTTGTCTTTTGAATATTTAATAGATCACTATTAAATATTCAAAAGACAAAAATTTAAGTACAAATCTAGAACCACTTATACTAAGGAGATTGAAGTCAAAATTTTCATCAAGTAAAACAGTTCTAATTAAAAAATTTAACTTTAACTTGATGTTACCAGATCCAATTACCTTAAGTTTGCTATTGTTTCTAAAAGCTACTGATCCTAGTTTCTTGAATTTTAAATTTATGAATTTGTGATGATCTTCAGTCATATGTCTAGAACATCCACTATCTAGTATACATTAGTCCATACTTTTGTGTTCCTACACATAAAGTAGGAGTTTTTACTAAAGTGTTGGTTTTGTGAGGTTTAACTCAATTTACATTATTCATCTCACCCTTTCTAAGTTAACAATCAAGGTGGCCTTAAGGTGATTGTGAGATGATTTTCAATTTAGAATTAGTTTAAATTTTGAAAAAGGTTGATTAACCCTTGTGTTAGATTCAAACTTAGCTTTGAGTTCATCAAGAAGGAGTTTTCAGAGTAAGCTTACAAGGACATCATTAAAGAAATCACGTGTCTTAGACAAAGCTTCCCCAAAACAACCAACCCAAATAACTTAATACTAAATTTTGGTGTAACTATCTCATGTTTGACTGTGATAGCTTCAACTAAATTCACTAAGTCTAGTGCATCAAGTAGAACACAAATGATTCAACCTTGGCATGCATTCGACAGAGCTTCCTTAGCCTACTATCATTCCAATCCATTCTGATGCTAGGTTGTCAAGGTTAATAATACCTTTTATTTAACCATTCTAAATTAAGCAGAAAAGTAAAATATGTATAAAGAAAGCAGAAAATCAGACAATCATGCAATTTTAATAGGAAAGAATGGTCTTTCTATTGGCTCCCCTGAATCATAACTTAAATATGGTCTATCTAAGTAATGAATTTGATCCTTGGGGATCCAATATTGATTTGGTCCAATTTTATTAACTAAACATGCTTTAGGGACCCATGCTTGGACTTAGTTTCTAACATTTTGATTAACCAAGACAAGTAAGATTTGTTTGTTGTGTTAGCTTTGTATCTGAGTCCGAACATATTATACATGGCTCATTGGGACTCAAGTATCATATTCAAATACCTGGTACCTAAGTTGAACTTTTCCAACGATCCTTTGAGTCCCTCCACTTGACCTTTCAAGATGAAATTTTTTTCTCAAGTCTTGTAACTTGAGTTGAGTTTCCATCTTGAACATTGTTAGTTGAGGGATTCAGGTTAACTTGTTCCTTAAGGAGCAAATTAACTTGATCCTCAGATTTAGCTAATCTCCTAGTTAGGTATGCAATAATTCTAATAAATTTATTTTCTAGGGGAGACATTACCATATTTTGTTCTTCTAAACCAGATACGGGTTTGTGGCTTGACTCGCACTTGGACTTGGACTCGGATCCTTGGCTTGATTCCATCCAGGACTCAGACTCAGATTCGCTTCTTGCCATAAGTGCCATGAAGCTTGTTTGCTTCGGTTCTTCCACATCCTACTCCTCCAAGGATGATTCGTCCCAAGTTGCTTTTAGAGCCTTCTTCCTTCTTGATTTCTTGGATTTCTCCTCGTTTAGGTTCAGGCACTCAAACTTGTGGTGGCCTTTGGTGTTACACCCGTAGCATATTACCTTCGATTTTGGTTTGCTCGGCTTGTGTTGAACTACCTTTTTGAGATCTCTATTAGAGAACTTCTTCTTCTTGGTGAACATCTTTCGGACCATGTTTACTATTTCTTCTTTGTCATTTGAGTCATAGTCTGACTCATCTTTGGATTCTTGTTTCAGCTGGGATTTGGACTTGACTTCCTTGCTTCTATTTTGTCCTACAAATAAAGCAATATCTTTCTCGGTTTGACTCAAATTAGCCTGCTCATGTAATTCTATTTCACAAAATATTTCATCTAATTTTATTGAGGAAAGATTCTTTGAAAATTTGTATGCATTTACAATAGATGCCCACAATGAGTTTCAATGGAAGACTTTAAATGTTACCTTACAATATCCCGATTTTCAAGTTTATGGCTGATGATGTGGAGCTCGTTTAGGATATCTTTTATTCTTGAGTGCAACTGACTTGCGGTCTCTCCATCTTGCATTTTACAATTAAATAATTGATTTAGTAATAAATCATGCTTTGTTACCTTAGAGTCATTCATTCCCTGATGAAGCTCGACTAGTTTGCCCCACAATTCTTTGGAGTTGTTGAAAGGTCTGACCCGATTGAGTTCTTCCTTTGTAAGGCCGCATTGTAGTGTGTTCATTGCCCTGAAGTATATTTACACCTTCTTCATTTTCATATTCCAATTTTCCGGATCTAGTTGTTCTCTAAGTTCGTTTATCGGTGTTGTGTACCCTTTCTTGATGCTGAACCACATTTTGATGTTGAACTTTAGAAAGCATTCCATCTACCGTTTCCAATAACTGAAATCTTCTCCATTGAAGAGTGGTGGACAAACGGTGTTATAACCTTCTTGATGAGACATCGACATTCTTGCAAAAGAAAGAACAATTTCCAAGACTTTGTCTTGGAATTAGTAGTGCAATGGAAAGAAATAATAATGACATAAAAAGAATAAGAAAACTTTTTAAAGAAAAGAGATTTTATAAAATCTCGAAAAAATTGTTAAGCCTTTTTAGAGCAGCCTTACTCTTATACCAATTGTTGGATTGAAATAGACGAGAGAAGGGGTGAATCTCATTCCTTTAAAAACTTCTTTTTTTTCTAAAACTGAAAGAGAGATATGCAACGGAAATAATAAAATAGTAAAGACAAAGAACATAATTTGGTTTTACTTGGTTCGTAGTTTAGCGACTATTACTCCAAGGCCCGCCGCGATCCTTTATCATTTTCGAATGGGCAATCACTAAAGTTCTTCTCTCCGAAAACTTTCGAATAACAAGCAAACTCGAGCAATAAAGGGGAGGATAGTAAAAATACTGCTATCTCCTTAAATGAATGCAAGTATAATAAGAATATACCGACAACAAGAGTAGAAGATTAAGCGTAGTTGTCGGAGAGCCTCTCGATGTCGTAGTAGCACTACTTGCATAATCTGAGAAGAAGAATGAATTGAAGAGCGAGTGAAATTGTTGCTGAGCCTCAGATCCTTTTATAGGCCTCTATCAGTCGACTTAACCTTATCAGTCAACTAAACCCTATCATTCAACAAAATCTCTATCAGGCGACTGAACCTCTATCAAGCGATTGGTCCATCTTCTTTCCTTGCTTGCTCTGATTCAATCCCGTAAAATTCAAAATTTTCAGTCGACTGAACCCCACTCAGTCAACTGATCCCCTAGGGTGTAGGATCGAAAAGAGCATTAGGGGGGGTGAATAGCGTGTATTGCTTTTTCACACTTTTCGTAAAATGTACGAGTAACGGCAGCGGAAAAGAAACAAAGAGAAACACATTAACACCTTTCTTTTTACTTGGTTCACCACCCGACGATGGCTAGTCCAAGGCCCACACCCAAATGAGTACTTTCGTTGGGCAATCCACCAATAGCATGATAATTACAATGTAAAACTTGAAATGCATAAGTTAATAACAATACCGACAACTAGGAAAGTAGAAGCTCGAGCTCTGGTTGTCGGGGTAGCTTTATGGCATTGTAGAATAGTTTTCGGAGCAGCGTCTGAGCACGAAAGATGTATTGAATCATTGTCCAAAGTTGCTGGTCGAAGTCTTCTTTTATAGATCCATCCAGGCACCTCTATTCGCATTGAGGCACCTCTATCTGAGTCGATCTAATTGCATCTGAGTTAGTAACACCTTATCCGCTTCCAGGCACCTCAATCGCTGACGTGGCTCGATCTGATCATACGAGACTCTGGCAAGTCTATCCCAACCCAAACGCCTCAATCCCTTTGAGACGCCTGGTTGCTGACATGCGCTAACCAACAAGAGGCTGCCACCTCATCATGCTTCGTGCTGAGGTCATTGAGGCACCTCAATCCCTTTGAGGCGCCTGGTTCTGATTGAGGCACCTGGATCCTTCCAGGTGCCTGGTTCAGGAATTTCAAACTTGTGTTTTTGTATCAAAGAGTTAGCACATACAATATAAAACATAATTGACAGTCTCGGGACTGTCCATTTCTAACTTTTGGGTTTCCCGTGAAACCCTAAGTCGAACCGACGCTTACTGTTTCCTCAATAGGGAACGCGCCCTCACCTACTCCTCTTAGGAGAGTTTACTTGTTGCCAAACATCTGAACCTCCAGACTATTTGGACCTTTTCTTAGCATCCAATCTTGTCCTCTGGGACTTTTCGCTAGACATCTGATCCTCAACCCGCCTAGAATCTTGTCTAGTGTCCTTGACCCCTAGGGATTTTCGCCTAGTGTCCTCGACCCCTAGGACTTCTGCCCGGTGTCCTCGATCTATCAAGACTTCTGCTCAGTGCCCTAGAACAGGACTTCATTGTCCAATCTCCCTGATTAGGACTTGTTGCCCAGTCCACTTGACCAGGACTTCGTTGCCCAATCTCCCTGATCAGGTCTTTTTGCCCAGTCCAACTGACCAAGACTTCATTACCTAGCCTCAATTAGGACTTTCACTTTGCCTAAGTTCCCTTAGGACCTTTTTCTTGAGCTTCCTGCACACTCAATCAGACTCATTAGATAACAACAAACCTTAACTTTGAATCTTTGTCATTTATCAAAGCATAGGTTTGATTATCTGGTGCTTCCAGCACCAACAATCTCCCCCTTTTTGAGTTATGACAACCTAGTTCAAAGTTAAGTAACATTGTAAACAACTTTAAGTAAAGAGACAACCAAAGAAAAGGTTTATAAATAAATATAAAGTAGGTTGCTCCCCCTTAATTGGTTGCTCCCACTTAATTGTTACTCTCACCCTAAAGTTAAGGTCTTTAGGTTTTAAAAGAATTTCAAAATTTCTCTTTAACTTTTACTCATTTTTATCTCTCCCCCTTTGACATATATAAAAAAGAACATGGAGGTTAAGGTTTTACAAAATATTTTGCACTCACAGTTTTTTAAAAATCAAAATTAAAAATTTGAGAAAACATTTCAACCATTTTGCAAGTGTTTTTCAACAGAAAAATTATTCTCGAAGTAGAATTTTCAAAATAGTTATCAAAAGGATTTACAAGTATTTCTCAAATAGATTTTTCAAAAATAATTACAAGTATTTCTCAAACAAATTTTTCAGAAAAAAATATTTTTCAAGTATTTTTCAAAATTATTTTCCAAGTATTTTCCAAACAAATTTTTAGAAAAAATATTTTTCAAGTATTTTTCAAAAATAAAATTTTCAAAAATATTTTCTAAGTATTTTCGAAACAAATTTTTTCAGAAAAAATATTCTTCAAGTATTTTTCAAAAATAGAATTTTCAAAAATATTTTCCAGACAGAAATTTCAAAAATATTTTTTAAGTATTTTGCAAAAATATTTTCTAAAGCATTTTTCAAAAAAAATAGAGTTTAAAAGTATTTTTGAAATAGAATTTTCAAATATTTTTTCATTCATAAAAGTATTTTTTTTTTAGGTATTTTCTAGCAAGTAGTAAAGAGAGAAAAAATAAGCATCAAGATTAAGTAAATAATGAAGGAAATATGCTTATAAAAGAGTAACGTCCTTATAGTCCAAGCATGTTTTACTTTAATATTAAAAAATAACTCATCTATGAAATAGTCCTTATTTAAATGTTTGACTTAGTTATTAGCTGACTATCAAAAGATAGCAGATTATTACTAAGTCAATTAGGTTAAGTGCATGATTTTAGTTAGTATTGTACTAAAAAGGAGCACTTAGCTGATTGATTTATGTTGGTATTTTTAGCCTAGATTTATGGTAATGCACTAATATAATCATATGAAATCCAAGCTTAGTCCTAAGTATCTCACACTGTTCTAAGTGTTTGAATACACAAAGCAAGGTAATCTAGTGTGCTTGTGAGATGCTGATTGTCTAAATCTATAGGTATATGATTTCTACGGGTAGACCTAGGTTAAGTCCATATTTTTTAAAAAAAAATCACTAAGTAAAATGGGATTTTTATAATAGTAGTAATAAAAAAAAATAGTTATCCTATAATTTTTAAATAAACATGAATTTTAAACAATTTGAAATAAAAGAAAGAAAGGCAGTGTATTGATCATATTCTACTGAGCATATTCCTAGTTGTCTTTTGAGTGTGCTAAACTCAAATTCAGGTAAGGGTTTAGTAAAGATGTCCTCTAAATTAGACTTGGACTCAATATAATTAAGTACAATATCACCCCTAGCTACATGGTCCCTTACAAAGTGATGTTTTACTTCTATGTGCTTAGTTCTTGAGTATTGTATTGGATTTTTAGTTAAATTTATAGAACTAATATTATCAATTAGGACTTTGTGTTGGTGTAATTTAGTTGAAAGTCCTTAAGTGTATGCATCATCCATAGTAGTTGAGCTACACATTTCCCCGTAGCTTCAGTAGTGGATAGTGCAACACAATGTTGTTTTCTACTACACCAGCTGACTAGACTTTGACCTAATAATAGACAGCTAGCACTTGTACTTTTTCTATCCAATTTACACCCAGTATAGTTTGAGTAAGAATAGTCTGTCAGGTCAAAATTAGAAGTTCTAGGATACCAAATTCCTACATTTAATGTACCTTTAATATACCTAAGTATTCTTTTAACAATGCTTAGATGTGATTCTTTTGCACATGTTTGGTATCTAGCAGACATACTTACTGCAAATAAAATGTCTAGTCGACTTGTAGTTAAGTAAAGTAGACTACCTATCATACTTCTAAAATATTTAAGGTCAATTGGTTTTCCTTCTGGGCCACTGTCAATTTTTACATTTGTTGTCATTGGTGTATTAATTTCTTTAGAACTTTCCATTCTAAATTTTTTAACTAATTCCTTATCATATTTATTTTGAAAGACATAAATGCCTTCCTTTTTTTGTTTAATTTGTAAACCTAAAAAGAAGTTAAGTTCTCCAACTAGGCTCATTTTAAATTCATTTTCCATTAGTTTGATAAACTCTTTTAAAAAAATTGTATTGGTTGACCCAAAGATGATGTCATCTACGTAGACCTAGGCTACAAATAAGTCTTTCTTTAAGGATTTGACAAACAGAGTTGAGTCAATCTATCCTTCTTTGAATTCTTTAGAAACTAAGTAGGTTGATAGCCTTTCATACTAGGCTCTAGGTGCTTGTTTTAATCCATATAAGGCCTTTTTAAATTTGAATACATGGTTTGGGTTGTCTAGATCTTTAAATCTAGGTGGTTGGCCTACATAGACTTCTTCCTTAATGAATCCATTAAGAAAGACAGATTTTACATCCATTTGATATAGCCTGAATCCTTTATGTGTTGCATAGCCTAGCAACATCCTAATGGATTCAAGTCTGGCTACTGGTGAATAGGTTTCATCATAATCAAGTCCTTCAACTTGACTGAACCCTTTAGCCACCAATCGAGCTTTATTTCTAACGATTTCCCCTTTATCATCCAATTTGTTCCTAAACACCCATTTAGTGTCAATAATAGTTTTGTTTTCTGGTTTAGGTACTAAGTCTCATACTT
>JBBUKS010000104.1:8816005-8827012 GCA_038050645.1 Hedychium gardnerianum | reverse complement strand
GACTTTGATAACCTACACACCTTATCCTGCACAATCATGTGCACCTGTTGAGGTGGCATAATCCTGATCACTTCACACATATTTTGATCAATGATGTGCAGATAACCACCTCAGCAGGTGTCCATGATTGTGCAGGATAAGGTGTGCAGGCTAGCAGAATTATATATATATATATATATATATTCAGTTCGGATCAGAAAATCTGAAATTATAATAAATATACCTATCAAATAAAAAATTAATTAATAATAATAATAATTAAATATAAATAATAATATAACCGACCCAATTGTTATTGTTTGTGACAAATTAACTTGTTGGGACGGTGCATTCCCAAAGCTGATAGTAAAGTAAACACGGTTTTGCTGGATTCAATTGACATGCTGAGTGAAAAATAAAGAAATTGCGACCGCTATACTACAGAAACCTTAGCATTCTCCATAGATTCTTCATAAAAGACATTAGACAGAAGCAGTACGTGTCATATTTAATAGAGTTCCAGAACAGGGCTACTGCCGCATTAGTACATGAAAAATGAAATAGCTTAGAGATAAATCAGTAATTTATCTAGACTTCATTTTGCACATAGGTCTTCAACAGCGCGGTACAAGCAGGTAAGGGGCTGTCTTTCTGGAATCCAAGTGCATTGGCGTATCGGATGTCTGAAGCGATGCCATTGTTGCGGCTGAGGAAGACTCGAGCCCTCTCGCGACCCTGGAGTGCAGTCTTGCAATTGTTTACTGGGCTGCTGACGATGGTAGATTCACAAATCTCATGCTCATGCTCATCGGCGACTAGAATTTTGTAGGTACCCGTGTGGTCGGTAGTGCCATCAAAACTGCATGTCTTTGCAGCAGTGGTTTTTGATCGGCATTCAACCCTCACCTTTGCGCCTGCAAAGCATAATGTCACATGAAGCAAGAAAGCACTTCACTTCCAATCCAATTGCTAATGTTAAAACCTTAGTAATTATACAATTTTGCATGATTGTAACATCTAAACTGAGAATAAATCAACCAACAACAATAAGAGTACTCCAAGACATGTTCATCAGCAAGTTAGGAACAGAGAGGTTTTCGAAGCAAAGCAGAACATACAATGGAATTTCTTCTAGTGTCACTTGGCAATCTTTATCTCAAGAGAACACATAAAATAAGACTAGTCAAGAATGAATTCCTTTTTCTGATTTTGCTTTAGGTGTTTTATGCCCACAACATCAACCACCATACAAGCATCTAATGATCTACGATGCCATTATCGATTTGCATCATAGAAATGCTGCCCCCTATCATGCAATTTGCATTCACAGCAACATACTCAAGCCAACTCTTACCCAAGTAGATGCAAAACCAAAATGCAAGTAAGATTTCACTTGGGAACTAGGATACAATCCAGTGCCTCATTCTTTGCTCTTCTCTCCTGTAATGGTCCAGCTTCTTCCATCACACTGCCTGATATTTATCGTGGCTGGATCGGTAGCCCAAAAGGGACCTCCATAGAAAACCCTAGAAAGAGGACCTCATAGTAGCTCAGAAACCTGATCCTCACTTGTATAGAGCTGAGATCTATGATAACAAATACTACCCTGGTGTGGCAGACAAATTACAAATCCGAAACAAGCTATAGAATGACTACAATTGCATGAAAATAATTTTTTTTATGTAGTTTCACTTATCAAACATGATGGCTCGTTTATCTTCAAAACCAGAGATATGAAGAAAAAAAAAAGTAACATGTAAATCTCCTTCATATTTTAACCATTAGTGGCTTAGATGTTGACAACAGGGCATTTAGTTCTTTCTAACTTGAGCCAGATCCCTTTCCAATTTCAATACCAGGCAATAGTTTCCCTGGCATGCACCCTGTGATGTCTTCATTTAGTGTAAATATAATATTTTACCTTATATAATAAACTAATTAGGTTTATCCTTAATTTTCAAACCCTAAGTCACCGGACAGCACCATTTCCGCCATTCTGACCACGCTACGCAAACAATTTATAATAATAGTCGGCATCAGTCAATTTGTCAGAGAAAAAAAAAAGCAAATGTTGTAACTATTTTTTTTCAATAGATCTATGGAGCAAGCAATCAAACTGAACGAAAATGAAGTGATTTCAGAATTTTTCGCAACTACATCCCTTGATCTGTCCAACAAGAACCAACATTAAAATCAGATCCGGACTAAGGCATGATCTAATGCCCTAAAATCGATTAAAAAGAAGAAGAAAAGATGGAACACTCTAGAGCGCATTGCGGGGGAAAGTAAACGCTCACCTTGGATGTAGGTCGACACCGGCGTCTCGAACCCGGCTTGGCAAGTGTCGCAGAAGACGCGGCCCTGGACGACGAACGGCATCTTAGAGGCAGCGATGTCACGAGCGGCGAGAGCGATCGCCGGGAGGACGGACACCACCGCCAGAACGGCTACGGCCACCGAGATGAGATGCCTTGCCATGATTGCGGTAGTGACGGAGATCGAAGAGATAAACCGCAAACGGATGTCGAAGGAGACAAGTGACAGTGGCCTCCGAGTTATAGCCGGAATGTTGGATCTCGTCACTCGCAGGTGAAATACAGCTCTCACCTTGCCTTCCTAGTCCTATTTCCTACGGTGCTCAGCCTGTTTCCCAGTAGGCGGTGAGATGAGAGTCCGGTTACGGGATCCGTGTAATTAGTAGAGGACGCGGTGTGCAGCTGGCGTCGGTGGATCACGCGCGTAGGCAATTGGGCCGCGACACCCGGCAAAGGTTCAAGTAAACTTACCGCGAATTCAGAAGCTTTGGTATATATGTTTTTGGGAAAGAAAAAAAATCAAAAGACCTCCCAGATTTAACGACGTCTTTTTATAAAAATAGTCAATTAAAATATTGTTTACTATAATATATAAAATAATATTTATTTAATCAAAATTATTATACATAAAATATTATTATATTAAAATATTTTTACCAACTTAATAAAATTTATTTTAACTCGATCAAAAATCACTTTACAATTTTTATAACAATAAAAAATATATAATAAAACATCCATTTGATTATTTTTATAAAAAATACTCGTTTAACTATTCATTAAATATAAAACACCCTTTTAATTTTTATCCTATTTTTTTAATAAATAAATAATCTCTCTTTAATTCATCTACGAATTAAATTCAAAATACAATTTATACATACCTTTAAAATATTTAGATTTAAATTATAATCCTCTAAATTATTCCACCAAATATTTTTATAATTTTTTGATTATTCTTTGAGTATGTTACTTTTATATTTATATACCTGTATATCCATCAATGATTCTTACAAAATCCAAGCAATTAGATTAATTTTTTTTATTTATTTATTTTAAATAATCAATTGTGCTAATAAAATTTTATTTTTAAAATTTAAAAATTAGATTATAATATTAAACATACAAAAAAAATTAAATTAAAAAATATATATAATTTTTTTTTAAGTAAGCATGAAGTGTGTAAAATAAAATATCCGAAACATCCAAATTATATATATATATCAACTTTGATATATGATTATCATATAGGCAATTGATACGAAGTCCTGAATTTAAAAATAAGAAGAAAAAAGGAGCATTATAATAAACAAAAAGATAGAAGATCATGTGATCTACTTAAATATTATATTTAAATGAGAAATAACAACGAGCAATAAATTAAAGCATAGTGAGAATCAACACATAAATTTTTAAACAGCAATTCTCCACAAAATCTTTCATATTAAAAAAAATTATTTATGCATTTCATAAAAGCAACAAAGGAAATCAATACATTTATTAGGAAAAGTGCATACTTAACAAATTCTCATTACAATGTTATTTCCACCATTCAAAACTAGTTGGGATCATAACAAGATCCAATTCAAGTGATAGAAAAATAAAATAAAAACTTACAAAAATATTGTGGCAACTTACTCTAAAGACCTTAAGAATTATTGCTAAAGTTGTAAATTCAAACTTCTCATGGAAGTTGAATGCAAGAAATCACTACAAAAACTTTTCATTTTCCTACTTCATCAACATGTTCAAGCTTGCTTTTCAGTGAAACAAATTTAATTTTTAACCTTTAGCAAACACACTGAACATCTTCTCAGCTTTAGCAACACATCAAGAAAAGTTGAGTTAATTCAGTCAAATCTAAAAATAATTAACATCAAAAGAAATGTAACACATATTGATAAATAATAGCTGGGCTTATATCAGTCAGTAATTTAAAATAAATAATATGAAAATTCAGCTATATCATGAAGAGAAGAATTCATGACAATTTAACTCCAACAAAACATCTAAAAAGTATAAGAAAATTTTTATATCACAATAAAAAATATATAGAAAATTTTAAAAACAAAATATAGCATTAGCAATTTCAAGCTAGAATATTGTCTGGCAAATGCTTAAATATCAGTTGTTGAAAAAACAAAATAGCTGAGCAATACTGGAAGATAAGAAAACTCAAGTTTCACAGAACTAAAGAAAATGATATGCACGGGCACCAAAGTTCAACCAAAAGACATTCAAAATAACATCAGCCATGTAGACACCAGTGGAAATCTTGTAAATTTTGAACCTCTGGTGGATATTTCTTCTTGCATCTGCAAAATAAAGGTCTCGTAGACGTTAACACCAAAATTTGACATAAATGGCAATCAAAATTCTAAGATCCTGTTGTGAGATTGTGCAAGCTGCAATAATTTAGTTTAGTTGTTAATGTGCAGCCGTCTTCAACATCAAAAGAACTCAAAACAGAATACTCAAAATTCCCAAATGGCACTCTTGGGTTTCAATTTTTCACAGCAGGTTGCTCTCCTCTCACTTCTTTCTTTGCTTCCCAAATATGAAATATCCCATAAAGCAATATTGAACTTAAAAATTTTCAACGGACCAAATGAACTCAAAATTACAAAATAAGAAGGCGGCCGGCAAGGTTCTAGGCATGAAGCAGATAGGCAAGTGAGATAATAGACAAATATGTTAGAGGGAAGCGAGGATAAATTTTATACTGATATCATTTGGTGCTACATAGTAACAATAGAGGATAAAGAGGAGGTGAGAGGAAGATGTAGGGCTTTACGGTTTAAACTGACCAAACTGATTTGTTTGATTCAGTTTGAAAGCTTATTGGTTTCAATTTTGGTTCATTTCCTACTTGGAAATTCTCACACTTACTAATCCAGTTGCATCTGAAAATCTTCTACTAAATTGATAAACTGAACCATATCCATCCCCCGTAGGGAGAGGGGAGAGAGTAGCATTAGTTGGAGAAGATAAACATAAAAATATCCAACTATGGTAAGTCAATAAAATATCTGCATCCTACATAGTAATCTAGCTAACCAATTGCTAATCAACCAAAACTGGTTAAGCAAGACTACATCCTAACTTGCCAATGGTGATTTTTATGCATTCAGCAAACTATTTCTCCAACCAGCATATACTTTATCAAGACTATAACATGCACAAACAAGTAAATGTGGGAAATAGTTCGTATGTGTGGAGGAGGTTATGCCGAAAAAAACACAGCTCTCTTTTTTGGCTCTACTAGGTGGGAGCATGCTAACCTCCCTAAATTATAGAAATAACAAAAATATAGAGATCTAGGAGTCAAATAAAAAGAGTGACAACGACAACAGGACCAAGACAATTGTTTCATTCTCCTCATTAAAAATTAGCAAGCATAAAAAGATTAGCCATCAGAAGGATGTGAAGATTGTTAGGTTCCAAAACAGCCAATAGAAGTTGGATGTTACAATATTAAGGAAGAAACTTGAACTTAATTAAGGATCTATAGCAATGAATCTTTAGTAATTCATGAAAATCAAGGTAACAAAAGAAATTGACTAGGATGAAATTGCCAATATCATAGCCAAATATTTAATACAAAAGATTTGTTCTATTCTACATGTTAGTATGTTCAGCTTGGTTTACACTCACGAATGTTACATAAGATTATGATATACCATTGTGTTCCTAACAGGATGAAATATATAGCGGTAAATTAAAATGAATGTTTCCAAACATAATGATAATTTCTAAAAGCATTAAAAATATGGATAGGAAAACATGATACAACACATCAAAATGATTTAAACCGTCAAAGAAATGTCATACCATAAGTGTCAAGAAAATCCTCCAGAAGAGTTGCTAGGACCCATGGATGATGCCTGCCCAAACATCAAGGCTTTATATGATTGTAAAACTTGAAGATCTGCCAACGCTTGAGAATTGTAATCACCCACAAATGAAGAAGCTCCACTCCCCGTTGCTGCTACTCCTATCTGTTGACCCTGAGACGGAAGCAACCCAACTGTGGGATTAAGTACAGCGGCTGCTAAAAGCGGGTTCTGTCCTAGAAGAACACTGTAAGCCGCAGGGTTCTGGTTGTACAGAGCAATGTTCTGTGCAGCAGCCACGGCTGCCAGTACAGATTGCGGCGTTGCAGCCAGAGCAGAAGAAGCAACTGTCGGATTGGGAGCTAAAGCCGGTGCCTTTCCCTTCTGCTGTCCATGCTCGATAGCCAACCGGCAGTGCAGCTGGTGACCCTCAAATGCCTTGTGCGGTTCCTCGAGTGCTCTCCTCGCCCCTTCAAGGGTTTTATAAACAAAGATGGCGTAGCCCCTCGATTTACCCGTGATCATATCAAAGCCAAAAGGGCCCGTCTCAATCTCCCCGAACTGGGAGAAGAACGCCTTGAGCTTATCAGGAGCGGCGTCCGTATGGACGTTGCTGATGTAAACCTTCCGCCCGGAAGTGTCCCCTCCGCTGGAAGCAGCGGGAGGGCCGATGGACGCGAGCTGGCAATGCGTCAGGCGGTTCTTAATCTTCTTCTCGGGTTCCTTGAGGGCATTGATGGCTCCGGCACGGGTGCGAAAGAGGACGAAGGCATAGCCCTTGCAACGGCCGGTGGTCTTATCTACGACTACATTGCAGTCCTCGACGGCGCCGAATGGCTCAAAGGCATGTATCAGGGTTTCGCGGGTGGTGTCCCAGCCGATTCCATGGACGAAGATATTGCGGTGGGAGACGTTCTGGTCAGCCACGGCGCGGATGTTGGCGAGGAAAGGCGCATCGTCGGCGATAGCATCGATGAGGAAGCCGATGAGCTGATCCTTGTCGAAAGGCATGAGAAGGCTGCAAATCTGATCAGGCGAAGAGGTGGAGACAATGGATTCTTCTCCGCCACCGCCAAAAAGAACGGGATCATCCTGATCCGCGACGTAGTTACCGGTGGGCAAAGCCCGCTGCTGCTGCTGCTCAAGCGATAGCTTACGCTTCTTACCTAGCGTCTTCTCCATGTCGGACCGACCTATCAGAGGATTAGGGTTAGGGTTTATGCGCGGAAGAGGACTGTAAAGGAGGATGTCCGAGTGGACTCATACGAGTTTCGTTTCGTAATTTAAGAACGAGTTACTGAGCCGACTCACTCTGATCGTTCCTTTTCTTCTCGATGTCAAAGCAAATTAATGGCCCCCGCGTTTCCTACATTTTTTAATATAAATATTTAATTTTTCAAATTAATTAATTATACAAATAATCAATACAATTTCATAAAATATTTTCATATATTACAAAATAAATTAAAAAATACTAATAAAAATTTATCTAAATAATTCTTAAATTTACTTTTTATTAAAGAAAATTTTTGCATCGCAGTTAAATTTTAAAATTTTTTAATTATTCATTAAAAATTTAATCATTACGTAATTACTCTCAGAACCGACGTTTCCGTACTTGATCAAAAGGTAATTGTATTTTTAAAAAAAAAAATCAGTATCCAGCAATAGTTAATTGTACTTACTTATCAAATAGGTAATTGGAAGACTAAAATTAAAAGTACTGATGAGCAATCAATTAATAATCCATAATCTAACCAACTGAATCAGCCCCGTAATATGATAGGATAACAAATGAGAAATTTTCTCGGATCAAATCAATTATTTTAAAATTAATTAAAATAAAAATTTAGATATTTAATATCAATTAAAAAAATAATATGATTGTAAGAGACGAGCCTCAATATGATTGTAAGAGAAGCGTTAATTTTTTAATAATCAATTCTAGGAATTTATTATATGATTACTGATTATTTTTTAATAATTAAGAAAATATTAAATCAAGTAATATTAAATTTAAAGTGATTAATTTGATCTCATAAAAAAAATTTATCAACCGTTAAAATAAATCAAAAAATACTTACATCGAATGATCCAAAAGTCTAATAATTTATTTTTTATATCTCATTTAAAGAAAAAATTCATACAAATATATCGTAATTAAAAATTAAATTATGAATATTTAGATGTCGAGTTTATTTCCTAATAATTAAGATAGACACATACAAATCAAATAATATTTATTAATTATTAGAAATATGAGATGGACGAAATGTAGGAGAATTAATTAGATCACAAAAGCTAAATATTTATTAAAAAAATAACTCAATCAATTAAATTAAAATCAAATAAATTATTTTTTTAACTAATCAAATTGATTAATTTTTTATGAAAATTAAATAAATTTAACTAATTAAAATTAAAATAATCTATTTTTTTATCATATTAATCCATTGAAGATAGATAATCATGAAGGATTAAGTCACGTGGGTGAGTTTAATCCGATTAAATTCATACAAGAGGACTTAATTTCTATAAGGTGTACTTATACTTGATTAAAACACACATGATTAATTATCATTAAAGAAATAAAATCTCAATTAAGTGATTTAATGCTTTATGCATATAAAAAGGGCTTGGATTAATAGATTTGGATTAAATGTGTAAATATGTTAATCCAGTTCATTAACATTAATGAGTTATTAATGATGAATGAGCTTTTTATGTAAATGGTCCTCGTAGGATGAGCTTGGTATATAAAAGAAGAAACTCTTTGATTTGAGTATCATCTTGAATCTTTGATTCAAAGAGAGTTTCTTCGTCTTTCTCCGCTCTTCCCCATTGAGAAGGACTTCGGATTGCCGCCCACTCCGGTAGAAGATCATGTCGCACTTACAGAAACTCCAGCAATAAGTAAAATCAATGGCTCTTGCAATGGATTCAAGTTAGCTCATTTATTTGCGGTTGTATTCAAATTTCAGTTTTAGCCTTAACATTGATGATAGTTAGATCCTGATATTGATGCATGATTGATTAAGTTCCATGTATCCATTATTGCTTTCAATTGGTATAATTTCGACGATTTGAAAATATACATTGATTTTACATTCGATTCTTTATGGATGAGCGAATCGATGTATATCCATCGAATATATGAATGGATAGACTAAGTTTTTACCTATATTTTGAGTTTTTCACCTTGTTTTGCGAAGAACACAAAGACGGAATAGGATTTTTCCACCTCCAATTGCGAGCTATGAGAGTAGCAGAAAAAGGAATCTCGCGACTATCAATCGATCGATATAGACTACCAGTCGAATGATAACAAGAAATTGGGACACAGAATGTTATCGGTTCGATTGTAGCATTCGACTGATACCATCAGTCAACTGCTATCAAGTCTCAATCGACTGATGTGCCTGAAATCGCATAGAAAAGCAAGTCGAACTTAACTGGAGCACTCAACTGTGATATCAGTCGATTGATGCTCATAAGGTTGCGCACAGAAGCAAGTCGAACTCGATTGGAGCACTCGACTATTGATATCAGTCGACTGCTATCAAGGACCAATCAACTGTTGCTCATAAGGTCGAGTATAGAATGGAGTCTAACACAACTAGAGTACTCGGCTGTTTCCATTTGTCGACTGTTTCTTATAAGGTCGCGCATGGAATGGAATCAAACTCAATTAGAAGACTCGACTATTGTGGGCAGTTGACTGCAAATACTAATCAATCGACCGGTGTGACCAGAACTTAGCACATACAATGTGATAGTCGATTGGTGAATGCAAGGACTCGACTGTCAACAGTATTAGTCGAATGATGTCTGATATAGTCGACTGATATCTGTTTAGCTTAGTTTTCAGCAATTCTTTTTCATGTATTCTTCCTCGCTCTTGTTGTTTAGTCGAATTTATATTGTCACCAAAGCGAGAACTATTGGGGAGGCTAGGAGTATTAGCATAGAGAGATGTATGTTGATGCTAAGAGTGATTGGCCCAAAGGAAAATCATTCTTATGTTGGATATATGTTTAAGGAAGCTCACAAATCTAGTTTAGTTTCTAAGTCATGCACATAGTATGTCGGTCCAAAGAAAGGAATACTATGTAGCCGATTAAAAGTGTTGTGAGTAGTGTTGAAAACATAAGCTAACTAAGGAAGCTCATGAATAAAGTACCATGCGCATAATGCGTCGGCTTAAAGGAAGACAATTTATGTGGCAGATAAAAGTAATTATAAGTTGTTTTGAGAATACTAATAGCAAATTACAATTAGTTCAAAATTTAATGTAATATTGCACTAGGTATCTCATTTTAATGTTCATAAAGTTGCATATTTATTTGTTATATTTTGTTATTGCACAACTATAAAGATACATGCATTATTTTTTAAATTGAGTTATGTTCTTTGCTTTTGTATATATAGTACTCTCAATGTCTACAAATTTGAACAACATCCCTATGTTTACTGGCACAAACTTTGGACAATAGAAATAGCATATAACTGTACTATTAGAATGCATGGATCTAGACTTTGCATTTAGGCATGATCGTCCTACACCTTTGACTAGTGATTCCACTGCGGATCAAAAGGTGATCTTTGACAAGTGAGAATGATCAAATCACATGAGTTTAATGATCATGAAGATGTTTATTCTAGAATCACTTAGAGGTTCAATTACTGAGAATAGGATGTTAAAATCTTCATTAGGGAGTTAATAGATCAATTCGTCTCAAACGAAAAAATCGAGACTACTACACTTCTTACAAAGTTAGTGTCTATGCGGTATAACAGGAAGGGTAGCATAAGAGAGTACATCATGAAGATGTCAAACTTGGTTACAAGGCTTAAGACACTAAAGTTAGACATGTCTGAAA
>JBBUKS010000104.1:8801719-8815905 GCA_038050645.1 Hedychium gardnerianum | reverse complement strand
CATATATTTCTAAAATAATAATCATATTTGATTATATATATATATATATATATATATATAATTTGATGGACACTAATACAATAGAGGCCCTAGGCATAGGTAATGACATATGCCTTGAGCCGGTCCTGATCTCGTAGTTGTTATAAGAACGTTAAAAATAAAAATAACTTTGAAAAGTAAAATATATAGCAATGAAATGGAACGCTCGTTTGATAACCCAACACATAAATAAAATTTAGCAAGGGTAGGTTAAGCTAGTCAAGTTGGAATCATTAATTCAAAAGAATATAAAATACAGATTTTCAATTGATTATGAGGCGGCTCTAGTGAATATCTATCAGTGTTTTGATAACTCTTTTCTTTTATGGGATTGACTTAGTTCGGAGGTGAAGGCAAATTGGCCGGATAGGACGCGAAGAGAAGGTGATGGCTAGCTAAGGTTGGCAAGAGAGGCGGATGAGGTGACGTATGACTAAGGTTTGCAAGAGAAACCAAGGGGGGTAATACTAGGATTCATGAAAGAGGCTGAAAGGAGTAGCACAAAGATTTGTGAGAGGGAGTCATTGGGTTTGTGGAAGAGGTCTAAAGGACGGAATGACACTAGAGTCGCGGCTTGCAAAGAAGCATAAAGGAGTCCATGTTAGGATTCATCCATGGAGTAAAAACGACTGAGGGGACGGGCATGGTGGAGAAGAGGTTCGGTTGTAGGGTTATAAATGAATCAAGTAAATACGGTTCTCACAAGAGAGACGAAGAGAGCAACATTAGGATTTACGAAAGAACACAAAGGTTTACTAGTAAAAAAAAATGATATACCCAGTTAATCCTAGGGAAGATCAACCTGACCCCACAAAAGTTCACCAATAAAGAGGCCTAGAGGGAGTCATTGAGATTAGTGAAAGAGATCAATAAGGATGACATTTGAATCACAATTTACAAAAGGAGCGTAAGGTCAATGTTAGGGTTTGTCCATGGAGTGAAGGCAATTGGAGGGGATAAGGGGTGTAATCGAACTGAATCGAACCGAACAGTAAGAGGCTCAAGCTTAGCTCGGTTCATTTTCCCCTAAGCTCGAGCTCGGCTCGAGTTCGATTCAAACTTTAATTCTTGAGCTTGAGCTTGGTTCATAATTAAATTAAATAGCTCACGAATGACTTAAACTCGATATAAAAATAACTTGTTCAAAAGTTAAACGAGTTTAGTTCGAACTCGTTTAAGATATTTAGTTATAATAATTATTAAAATATCATTATATTTATAATTCATTTGATATATATATATAAAATAAGATAAACGAGTCTTTTGACAAACACATTCGCCTCTAAATAAAAATATTCACAAGCTCACAAATCAAATATTATTAAGCTCGAGCTTGCTTGATAATATTTTTGAATTCGAAATCCACCTCGAGCTTATTAACTTAATCAAATAAACTCAAATGAACTTTTTTTTCAAACCGAATAGCTCGTGAGCGATTTAGCTCACACCCCTAGAGCTAGACTGGCAAGGTAGAGAGTTGGGTTGTAGAATTGTAAATGAAATAGATATGAATAATTCATTTATGTTGGTTCATTAGTTAAGAAAAAAAAACTTGAACATTAATGAGAATAAAATTCATAACTAAATTTATTTATCAAGTAAAATTTAATTGTAAATTTATTGTTTATTTAAATACATAAAAATATAGTAATTTATATGTTTTATAATCTTAAATTATTTATAATATATTTAAAATAAAAAATAATAATATAAGTTTCATATATTAGATTAAAAAAATTCAAATATAAAAACAATAATATTATCTCAATAAAAAGTTTAAGTTAAACTTCAGCTCATCAGACTTTTAATAAACAATTCTAAACAAAATTTAAAAAAAAAAACAATCATGAACACAATCAAAGTTGCCTCGACTTACATACACCCCTACATAAGATAGGGATCATAAGACCTCCAGAAACACCAACTAAGCATCCTAAATTCCTTATATCATACTAAAAGGGTGACTTAGTGCACAAAGTTCCCATTGATACAAAATTTCATGGAAGGATCATACCACATTAGATTTATTATATGTAATTTTATCCTACAATATAAGAGGTTATTTTTGTAACTCGAATCATAAGGTCACATAATAATAATTTTACTATTACGATAAGACTCCCCTTCTTAAATTATTCATATCCCACTAAATACTAAAAATATTTTCTAGGAAATAGATACATCTCAAGTAGAACAAAACCGTCAGTAAATGGAAGTTCCCATTGGCAAAACTTTTCACATATTAGTTAGTTGACCCTAAATAAGTTATATAACTATGATTCCTACATGAATGTTCAATATATACCACGAACAAGTTTATCAATGGTCAAAAAAACAATGATGGATCTTACAAAATGAACTGCGATTCGAGCTATATTTGCAGGAAAAGAGCTGCTTCTTTGCATATTTAGTTCATTCATATAGTGGATAACAAGATGAAGGATCAATTGTGATGTGGTGGGAACGTCAGGAGCCACGTGGTAAATCCAAGACTCACTCAACATGAAGCTCGATTGATCGACTCAAGTCAATCTAACTTACAACGAGCTCAAGTCAAATCAAACCTACTCTTTGGAGCTCGAGCTAAGTCAACCAAACCCATGACCGAGTTCAATTCAAGTCAATCACAGCTGATCTCGAATCCGACCAGTCAGATCGCTCCTCGCTCCCGAGTTAGGATGCAACACGACATTATGATAGCGCCCGTTACAGAAGAGTGTGTGGTGAAGATAAAAGAGGTAGGCTCGTTGGAAATACCACATTAACTCCCTATATAAGATAATTGTATCATCATCGACGGTACATTGAACATTATTGTTTTTACTTTTTTGATATTTTCTTTCGTAAACTCTCCTTCAAAAATCTATCTGAGCGTCGGAGTCTCGTTACTGTTTTTACAATTCTTTGATATTTTCTCTAGTAAACTCTCCTTCAAATTTCTATTTGAGAGTTGGAGGAATGTCATAGAGATTCGTGTCTTGACTTCCCTTCTAACCCTTTTCCCTTCTTTCAATTTCCCTTACCACTTCACCTTCGCCTGACATCTTCACAAGAATCACACATCTGCTCACCAGGTGTTGGAAATGTTAATAAAATAAAAAATACGTAGAAAAAGGAATTTCATTGTATATGAAACTTTAATCTTACATTAATTTTTTTTTATTTTATATTAATTTATATTATTTCATATGCATTGATGATATGAATAAATATATAAAAAAAAGTTTTTTCTCACGCGTGAGTGCAACAGAGATATAAATCTAGGGTTCGAATTATATTGAATCAAGATTGACTCATATGCTAACACGACCTGCGCAAGTCGAATGTCGGACCGATCTAGATATAATTTACCCAAGGAAATGAATCAATATTTTGCCACGTGAGTCTTTTTGCTTATGGTAATAAAAGAATTAATCGCTGATTAATTGAGATTCTATAACCGATCGAAGACAACGACTGACTATTAAGACTACTTACGTTTTGATCTCAACAAATAAAGACAATAAATGATTTTAATCAGTTATTGATTGCAAATTCTTCTTTAAATTCCTATATAAGGAGGCTATGACCAGAAAAACAGAAGACACAACGAAAAAGCAAAAGAACCTAAGCCCTCCACCTGCATCTCTCATCTTCTTCTCTATCGAGTATTCTTTTCGCTTGACAGAATACCAGTGATAGCATTTGGGTATCTCTCCATTTGCTACGACCGCCAGTGCTCAGTAGTAATCGCAGTTATTGTCGATTATATCCTGAGAAACAGACGTCTATCGTGACCTCTAAGCACTGTCGGAGGGGACGAATCTATTTTAAGAAAATTGCGTTGAACACAGGCCTCGACATCTACTCGGTATATTCCAATCGAAAATTTCTCCAGTCGGGAATTCCTCTAGTCGGGGTTTCTCCAACCGATTTTTTTTTCAGTCGAAAATTTCTCTAGTCGGGAAATTTCTCCAGTTGGGAAGATTCTCTAGTCAGAATTCTCCAGTCGAGAGTCGAAAGTCGAGAATTTCTAGATAGCCCAGGCTTCCCAAGCAACACTTCCTTCCTTGCTTGGCAACCTGAGATTATCAACTCAAGTCATCTCGATAGATAAGACTGAATTTGAAATTATGTCATTTTTAATTCAGTAAATTCTCTTAATATCTCCAGCAAAGATTGTCCTACAATCTTAAAACAGACTCGATTCTGTTGAGATGACCACTAAAAGTGTTGAGATGCAACAGACTCATCACATGAAAGCTCTCTTTGCCCCGATTGAAAATGTTCCAATCAATCATGAGGAAAACCAGAGAAGTTCACTGGGTTGAACTTCAAGAGGTGGCAGCAGCGGAAGATGCTCTTCTACTTGGCCACGCTCAATCAGGCTCGATTCTTAAACGAGGATCCTCCCAAGCATGCTGAGGATGCTGATGTTCAGGTCATCAGTGTAGTAGAGGCATGGACTCATTCTGAGCTCCTCTGTCGAAACTACATCCTCAACTGTCTTGCTGACTCATTGTATGTTGTGTACAACACGAAGAAAACGGCTAAGGAGCTATGGAAGCCCTTGGACAAGAAGTACAAGACGGAGGATGCAAGGGCCAAGAAAGTCATTGTGGGCCGATTCCTAGACTACAAGATGGTTGACTCCAAAACAGTGATCAACCAAGTCTAGGAGATTCAAGTGATTATGCACGAGATTCACTCGAAAGGTATGATTCTAAGTGAAACCTTCTAAGTGACAGCAATCATTGAGAAGTTGTCTCCCGGCTAGATGGACTTCAAGAACTACCTGAAGCACAGGCGAAAGGAGATGAACGTGGAAGAACTCGTTGTTAGACTTTGCATTGAGAAAGATAACAAGAGTTTCGAAAGAAAGTTATTCTCTTAGGCTACTGTAAAAGCCAACGTGATCGAGCACGGTCAAAACTCGAAACAAAAGAACCCCAAGTCTTCCAAGCTAAGACCCAGAGGAGGCATCAGTAAAAAGTTCTTTGGGAAGTGCTTCAACTGTGACCAAGTCGATCACAAATCTTCGGAGTGCAGAAAGCCGAAGAAGAAACAGAAGGTCAACCTAAACGAGGGTCTAGAAATGGATGACCTTTGCATCGTGATCTCTGAACTAAACCTGGTGGGTTCCAATCCACGGCAATAGTGGATTGATACTGGAGTCACCAGACATGTATGCTGCAACAAGGAGCTGCTCCACAACTTTGAAGAAGTCAAAGTTGGAGACAAGCTATTCATGGGGAACTCAGTAACCTTGGACATCGTGGGCCAAGAAAAAGTGATGTTGAAGATGACCTCGAGCAAGGACCTCACTCTGAACAATGTATTATATGTTCTGGAGATTCGAAAGAATCTATTGTTCGTATCACTGTTAAGCAAGCATAACTTTCGAATTATTTTTGAGTCAAATAGAGTTGTACTGTCCAAGAAAGAATGTTTGTGGGAAAGGATTATGTATCTGATGGCTTTACAAGCTCAATGTAATGGTCATTAGGCCTAAAATAAATAAAATTGAAAGTTTTTCTACTTATATGCTTGAGTCTCCATGTTTGTGGCATAGTAAATTAAGACATGTTAACTACGATGTGTTGCGTAGATTAATAAATATGCAAAACACATCTACATTCTACCTTGACCCGAAACACAAGTGTGAAACTTGTGTTGAAGTGAAAATGACAAGGTCATCCTTTCAACATGTTGAAAGGAGCAACGAACCACTCAGCTTAATTCACACCGACGTGTGCGACCTAAAAGGTACACCGACACGTGGTGGAAATAAATACTTCATCACTTTTTATTGATGATAACACAAAATACTGTTATGTGTATCTTCTCAAAAGTAAAGATGAAGCTATAGAGAAAGAATTTCTCTATAAGAATGAGGTTGTAAACCAACTTAATTAGAAGATTAAAGTGGTTCGAAGTAACCGAGACGATGAATATGTATCACCGTTCGCTAAGTTGTGTGTTGAACATGGAATCATACACTAAACAACAGCTCCTTATACTCTTTAGCAAAATAGAGTTGCTGAGCGAAAAAATCACACACTAAAAGAGATGATGAATGTTCTTTTATTGAGCTCTGGACTGCCAGAGTTCATGTGGGGGGAAACTGTGTTAACAGCTAATTACCTTTTAAATAAGCTACCCCGAAAGAAAATAGAGAAGAGCTTTTATGAGTTATGGAATGGAAGATAATCATCCTACAAATATTTATGAATGTGGGGAGTCTCGTCAAAGTTTTGGTGCATGATCCAAAAAGAATTTGTAGGATCGGTGGACCGGCTAGAAGAGGTGAATAGTCTGCAAATAAAATTCTCTATCTCTTGCTTCTTACTAAGCAAGGACACACTAATTAAATAAAAAATAAATACATAAATAAAAGAGAGACTCTGAGTTTACTTGGTTATAACCAGGATGATTGTTAATCCAAGGCAAGTAAAAAGCTCCATTAAAAAAACTCCTTCGAGCAAGCGTCGAAGGTGGAGAAACCTTTTTACAGAGTTGAACGTACACGATTGTAGAAAACTAAAACAGTTAAAACAAGTGTATTATGTAAAACTAGAGGACAAAGCATCTATTTGTAACAAAATGATTGAAATGATTGTTTTATTGACGTGACAGTTATGGGAGCGCCTCTATCGCTTGGGGGCCCCTCCAATGGATCGAAATTGATCCATTGCTGATTTAGCAACGTTGGGGGCGCTTCCAAGCGTTAGGGGCGCCTCGGTTGACCTGACGTGGCTTCTAGATCTTTATCCGCTATAACGAGTCTTCTTGGTGGTTGGGGCGCCTCCATTGCTCTGGGATGCCTCCATTCAACTTGTGGGTGAGGTGCCTCCGAGCATTGGGGGTGCCTCCAGTGTTTGGGCGGGTGAGGCGCCTCCGAGCATTGGGGGCGCCTCTGATGTTTGGGCGCTTGAGGCGCCTCCATTTGATGGGGGCGCCTCCGGCGCCTGGCAGTTGAGGCGCCTCCAACTGCTCCAGGACGCCTCTAGTCCTTCCGATCGCATGAGTAATCTCTGATCGTTCGAAATTGAGCTCACCAAAACCTAACTTCGACCTTCTCCTTGAGCAGGCTTCCTCCCCGACTTCTCGTCCCTCGAACCGCGTCCTTCTCGCCCCGCGTCCCTCGGACTGCATCCTTCTCGCACCACCGGTGTACTCTTCCGCAGCTTCTCGTCCCTCGGATCGACCAAGCCCGTCAACTCCCTTCCCATGGCATCCTTCTCGTCCGTTGCATCTTCCGCTCGATTTCTCGTGTTTCTAAGTTTTTGCACACTTAGATACAAGGATCAAACCACACAAGACCTAACTTAACTCGGTTGATTACATCAAAACTACCTTAGGGTACTTATAGGATTAAGATAGGACCAAAAACTATTGATTGCATATTTGTTAGATGTGCACATAACAGTAGTGTGTATCAATTTTTTGTGTATAAATCACAAATACCGGATATACACAAGAACTCGATAATAGAATCGAGAAATGTCTCATTTCTTCGAGCATGTGTTTTCGTATAAGACCCGAGAAGAAGTAAGTTCCTCAAAATGGGTATATGAAACACAAGAGGAAGAAGAAGATGATGAACTAGTTGAGGTTGAGCTCAGACGAAGTAAAATAACTCGGGTGAAAAACTCCTACGGAACGAATTTTATCACTTTCATGTTGGAAAATAAGCCCCAAAGTTACTCAGAAACAGTAAGCTCTTCTGATGAACTTCACTGGAAAGAGACAATTGCATTTGAGATAGACTCTATCTTGCAAAATCACACTTGAAAACTTGTGGATCTTCCTCTGGGAAGTCAACCACTAGGTTGCAAGTGGATCTACAAGAAGAAAATGAAATCAAATAGCATAATTGATAAGTACAATGCCAGATTGGTAATTAAAGATTACCGACAATGCAAAGGTCTTTATTACTTTGATACTTATTCTCCGGTGTCGAGAATAACTGTCATTAGAGTATTGTTGGCTATCGTCGCTCTATGAAATTTGAAAATACATCAAATGGATGTAAAGACAGTCTTTTTAAATGAAGATTTAGAAGATAAAATCTACATGAAATAATTAGTTTATGTGCCAAGACAGAAAAATTAGGTTTGTAAATCGATGAAATCGTTATACGGCTTGAAACAAGCACCACAAAAGTGACATGAAAAGTTTGATAATGACATGAATGAATGTGATAAATGTGTTTACATGAAAGCCACAAAGAATAATTATGTCATCTTATGTCTTTATGTAGAGGACATATTTATCATTGGGAGTAATGATAAAATAATCAAATCCACAAAAGATATATTGAACTCAAGATTTGACATAAAAGACATGAGCCTAGCTGATGTGATTCTAGGAATCAAAATTCTTAGAACAGCAAAAGGACTTGTTCTTAGTCAGTCTCACTACGTGGACAAGATTTTTGAGAAATTTAACAAGAGTGATACTGTATTTGCACGAAGTCTGATAGATACGAGTCAATATCTATCTTAGAATCGAGGAGAAAGTATTTCTCAGATAGAGTACTCTCGAGTGATTGGAAGTCTGATATACTTGATGAGTTGTACACGACTAGACTTAGCCTACGCAGTAAGTAAACTGAGTAGATACACGAGTAATCTCGGTGCTGAGCACTGGAAAGGGATAACGAGAGTACTGAGGTACTTGAGGTATACTCGTGAATATAGACTGCACTATACAAAATATTCTGCTGTGATCGAAGAATACAACAATGTGAGTTGAATATCTGATATAAAAGACTCGAAGTCTACAAGTGAATATATATTTACTTTGAGAGGTGTAGTCATTTCTTGGAAAACTTTTAAACAAACCGTAATAACCAGATCCACGATAGAATCTGAGTTTGTAGCTCTTGAGACTGAATGGTTACGATAATTTTTAGAAGATGTTCCTAGATAATCAAAATAAGTGTTGAAAATTTGCATATATTGCGATAGTTAATCAGCTATTGGTCGGATACAACAGAGTCATCTGTATAATGATAAATCTAGACATATACGTCGTAGATATAATATCATTAGACAACTACTCTCGACGGGAGTTATCACTGTTGACTATGTAAAGTCAAAGGATAACCTAGCCTGAGTGTTTAACCAAAGGTTTAAACAGAGAGTTAGTTGCAAGCTCATCGCGAGTGATGACCTTGATGCTGATAAGAAATATTGATGCAAAGGAAACCCAACATATGCAGACTGGAGATCCTAAGAACTAGGTTCAAAGGAACAACCTAACTGCACCGACAAAATTGCTCACTATGGAGGAACGACCCAATGGATCAGTGAATGATGCAGGTTAAGCACACGACTTTTAATGATTTAGTAGAGTAATGTGAAATACTATTGAGAGATCACCTATGTGAGAAAGAAGTGAGGCCGCTTCGAAGAGAATTGGAGGCATAATTCTTAGCGCTTCTCACAGAATTAAACGTGTTGATAGCCAAGAATGAACACACTCATGAAAACTCAGTTGTATCAAGTAGAGTCCTGAGTAAGATATGTCAATACTTACACAGATGACAGTACAGTTCAAGGACATCGTGTCTACTGGCAGCCAGTAAGTAAATAGATCTTCACAAGGGAGGGTTCAAAGGGTAATACCTACATGTCCTATACTAGATTCAACTGTTGAATGTTATCACATACCTTATTTCCATTCATGTGGAGGATTGTTGAAAATGTGAATAGAATAAAGGGGTGGAGAAGAAGAGACTTCATTATGTATGAGACTTTAGTCCCACACTTAAAATTTCTTGACTTTAGTGTTGGTTTATATTATATCACAGGCATTAATGATGTGAACAAATACATAGAAAGAGACTCTCTCTCACATGTGGGTGCGCAAGGGGATGCAAATCTAGAGTCCGGATTGCACTGAACTAAGATTGACTCGTGTGCGAGCACGACTTGCGCACGTCGAATGTCGGACCGGTCCAGACAGAATTTGCCTAAGGGAATGAATCAATATTTTGCCACATGAGTCTTTTTGCTTGTGGTAACAGAAGAATTAATCGCTGATTAATTCAGATTTTGTAACCGGCCGAAGACAACAGCTGGCCATTAAGGCTGCTTACGTTTTGATTCGACAAGTAAAGACAATAAATGACTTTTAATCAGTCATTGATTACAAATTCTTCTTTGAACTCCTATATAAGGAGACTATGACCAGAAGAACAGAGGACACAACGAAAAAGCAAAAGCGTCTAAGCTCTTCACCTGCATCCCTCATCTTTTTCTCTGTTGAGTATTTATTTCACTCGACAGAATACCAGTGATAGCATTCGGATATCTTTTGGTTCGCTGCAACCATCACTGTTTGATGGTAATCGTAGTTATTATGGATTGTATCTTAGGAAACAGACGTCCGTCGTAACCTCTAAGCACTGTCGGAGAGAACGAATCTATTTTAAGTGAACTGTGTTGAACGCATGTCTCGACGTCTACTCAGTATATTCTAATCAAGAATTTCTCCAGTCGGATTTTTTTTAGTCGGGCTCCTCCAGTCGAAAATTTCTCCAGTCAGGTTTTTTCCAGTTGGGCTCCTCCAGTCGGAATTCTTCAATTGGGATTCGGGAGTCGGGAATTTTCAGGCAGCCCAAACTTTCCAAACAATACTTTCTTCTCTGCTTGACAGTATGAGATTATCAGCTCAGGTTATATCGACAAATAAATTTGAAATTAAATTTTATCATTTTAAATTCAATAAATTCTTTTAATATCTACTGCAAAGATTGTATTACACCAAGTGCCCCAAGTCCTTACATTGCCCCGCTCGACAACTTCCGACCCGACAACTCCAACCTGAGAGAAGCCGACCTGATTTACATCCGACCTACCAAAAGAACTCGATTGTGGACACGCCAAGGAGTCAGCTGTCCCCTAATCTCAACGACCGGATCAAATTGCATGTTCCTTCATTCAGATTTCAGAACATGCAAAATTTGTAGAGGAAGATGAACAAAAAGTTCTTTCGAGGTTCCATTCGAATCCACGTTTTTTGTTATAGACAGATTCGTATCACAATGCTAGGAATAATCTCAGGTTTCAAATCCACAGGAACGCAAAACTTGCAATGGGATCGGATCGGATCGGATTGGATGGTACATACCTTCGAGAGGAGTGAAACCCTAATCGACGCCGAGGGCTGTGCCCTTTTGCTCAAAACCCTCTTGGCGGGGCACCGCCCTTCGCCTCCGACTTCGTCGAGCCATCAGCCATGGAGAGGCAGTACTTGGCGATCTCCCGGAACTTGGGCACGCTCCGGAGATCCACCTTGGTGCCGTCCTTGAGGGTGATCACCAGATCCCCCCACTCGCCGATGAACCTGGGCACGACCTGCACGTCCTGGATGGACGAGTAGGGGAAGTCGCTGCGGTCCTGGCCGGTGAACCCGGAGATGACGGTGACGCGGCGGTCGGTGAAGCGGTAGCGGAGGAAGACGGCGCGGGTGACGGCGGCCAGGGTGAGGGGGAGCCAGAGGAGGGTGAACCCTAGGAGGAGGTTGGCGAGGAGGTCCCCGTAGTGGGAACCTCCGTCGAAGAATACATTTTCCTTCTCCCTGGTCTCGCCGCCGGAGGAGGTGGGTGGGGATTTGGGGGAGACAGTCCGCGACGAGGAGGAGGAGGAGGAGGCGAAGAGCTTTGTGGCGGTTGGGTGGCGAGGGGGAGGAGTGGGCTTAGAAGGGAAGGAGGAGTGGATGAGGGTGGGGAGGAGGGGTTTGAGAGCGGCGGAGGGCGGTGGAGAGAGGAGGACGGCGGTGGAGGCGGCGACCATGGTTGCTCGCTGTTTTTGCCGGGCTTATCCGTTTCTGTGAATTGTATGGTTAAAGAGATGCTTCGATTGGCTGTGATTTGGTGGCTGACTGAGCTGGCCAAAGATGCGCTGCAAACCTGCTTCTACGATCGTGATACCTGCAAACAAAATGCTGCCGCGTGTCATCATTACGATTCGTAACGACCTTTCCAGCTTTCACTTTTAACGGCTTTTAATCAATCCTGTGGCAATTTTAGCTAATTGGTTTTTTTCAACCTATTCAAAATTACTAAATTATTATTATTTTAATTTGATTAAACTGATTCGACTTGGTAAAAATAGTATAATTTTATTAAAAGTGTTACAATTGTAATTAAAATTATTATAAAGTTGCAATTTAACTGTTATAACAATTTTAAATAAGGATATTTTTAAATTGTTATAATAATTTTAAACAAAGATATTTTTAAAATGTAATATAATTAATATATATGTATTAAGCAGTCTGGTGTACTAAGTTAGGTTAATAGAGAGTTTTAAAGAAGAATTTATTATAAGTATTTTTATTATTTTATATTATAAGAGATTATTTATGTTACTCAAATTAGTGACATAACAATAATATAATCACCTAAACTACAAGTTCACTATCTCCTCGCGAATGACTAAGAGCATTCAGATTTTTTTAATAAGATTTAAAATTTAAAATAAAATTTTTATTTTATTTAAATTTAGATATTCATTTTGACAGTATAGTACATCAATTTTTTTATATTTTATTATATTTTTATTTATTTATTATTATTTCTCTCTCTTCAATAATAATAATATTTAATATTTAGAGATGAGATTTTATTCTTTAAATTTAAAGAATTGTTCATCAAATTTAAATTTAAGAAATCAAATCTAAATTTAGAAACTAAATAGGATAACTCATGGAGAAATTTTTTTAACTAAAATATAAAATTTAAAATAAAATTTTTATTTAAAATATCTAATATAAATACTCTAAGTCACTACAAGTTTGTGGAGATCACTTTAGATGACTCGCCTTTTAATCTATTCTAAATCTCTTTCTCCTTAGTCCTGACGTATTAGGAATGAAAAGGAAGTACAGTATGGTAGACACTAAGACTTTGTTTACCTAAAAGAACGGAAATAGAAAATGTAGAAAGATTTTTATGGTGAATTTTTTTTCACAATTTATTTTTCATTCTATTGTTTACCAGATGGACAGACAAAAAATATGAATTCGAGACCAATTTTTGATATTTTTTATTCGTCCAAATAGGACGAAAAGTAATTTCCTTTCTCTCCCAATTCATTGCGCAATTAAATTTCTTCAATCCAACTCACAACGCACACAACGTCTCTCGTACGGTGATGCAATGCCTCTCTCTCATTGTGGCAAAAAAGTGAAACGCTCGCCTCGAGCGCTTCCGCCAGTTCGTCCTAGGACCAATACGGAGGAGGTAAATCACGGGGGTTAGTCTAGCCAGCCCGAACAGTGACTAGTGCACAAGGGGGGCAGGAACCTGGCTACTAGCCAGGATTTGACCCCTAAACCTCGTGGCAACACCTCATGTCCTTAGCCCAATCTTACTTAAGATGCTCAATTATATATATTCTTTAATAGTACAATTAAAGAAAAGCAAATTTCATCATTTTAATTGGGCCTTGATTTTATGAGGTTAAATGGGCTCATGGGCTGAGTACGGGCAGTTTAGAAAAGAAGAGAGACGATATAATTATTAACGAAGGGCGCAACTCGTTGGCTCGGAAACGAAGCAAACACCTTGCCGTCGTCGGAAGCTTGATCTCCGGGGATCGCGAGGCGAGGAAGCGTGGGAGTGAGACGGAAGGAGAGAGAGAGAGATGGGGTTCCTTTTCCGGGTTAGGATGGCATCCTTCTTCGCCGGCGCCGCCACGGCCTCCTTCGCCGGCTTCTATCTCCTCTACAAGGACTACATGCTCGCTCAAGATGCCATTCGCCGACAGGTTCCCCCTTCACGCCTTCTTATTCTTATTATAAATTCTGAATATGCGCGCC
Organism: Hedychium gardnerianum; assembly: GCA_038050645.1. Taxonomy (NCBI): domain Eukaryota; kingdom Viridiplantae; phylum Streptophyta; class Magnoliopsida; order Zingiberales; family Zingiberaceae; genus Hedychium; species Hedychium gardnerianum. The sequence goes on along the minus strand of JBBUKS010000104.1, from coordinate 8,802,054 downwards.
TTTGATGCTTGTACACGTTTGGTGGCGAATTGCTAGTATTAAAACCCTACCTTTCTTTTTCTCCGCGAAATTATCTATGAGTATAGCTTTTCGGTAGAGAAGCCTCCATGGATGTATGGCTTGATAGTAGGATTCAATTTGAAGACGTAGTTCGTGGGGGAGTATGCTGTTCGACTTCAAAGATTGAGTCCTCTAGGGTTGTGAAACTAGTTGTTTGGATTGGATGATTGTCTTTAGGCTCGGATGAGTCGGGAAAGAATGTAAAGGTTTTGTTTGATTTAGAGTTACTAAAGGTCATCTGGACAAATGTGGGGTAGACTATTTTGTTTAGATGT
>JBBUKS010000104.1:8736705-8749470 GCA_038050645.1 Hedychium gardnerianum | reverse complement strand
CTTAACGAACATGTTCGTGAGCCTCTTAACGAACATGTTCGTAAGCCTCTAAACGAACACATTCACGAGTCTCTTAACGAACACGTTCGCAAGCCTCTAAACGATCATGTTTGCGAGCTCACGAACCAAATGTTGTTAAGCTCGAGCTTGGCTTGATAATGTTTTCAAACTCGAAATCAGGCTTGAAATCGACTCATTAACTTAATCGAACAAACTTGAACGAACTTTTTTTCGAACCAAGACCCGAATAGCTCGCGAGTAGCTTGGCTCGTTTACACCTCTATCCGGGTCCCATCTTGGAAAACTTAGAATTTTTTCGATTCGAGTTTTGACCATGCTCGACCACGTTGACTTTTACAGTAGCCTGAGAGAATAACTTTCTCTCTGAACTCTTGTTGTCTTCTTCGATGCAAAGTCTAATAATGAGTTCTTCCATGTTTATCTCCTTCCGCTTATGCTTCAAGTAGTTTTTGAAGTTCTTCCAACTGGGATGCAGTTTCTCAATGATTATTGTCACCTGGAAGGTTTCACTCAGCACCATGCCTTCTGAGTGAATCTCATTAAGATCACCTGAAGCTCCTGGATTTGACTTATCACCGTCTTGGAATCAACCATCTTGGTGTCTAGGAATCAGCCCACAATGAATTTCTTGGTCCCCGCATCCTCCGTCATGTACTTCTTGTCCAGGGACTCCCATAGCTCCTTAGTCATTCTATATACGGCGTATAGCGAGTCGACAAGGTCGTTGAGGATATAGTTTTGACATAGGTACTCGAAATAAGTTCATGTCTCCACTGCACTAATGGTTTGGACATCAGTAGCATCCTTAGCATGCTTGGGAGGTTTCTCGGTCAAGAATTGAGCCAGATTTAGTGTGGTCAGGTAGAAGAGCATCTTTTGCTGTCACCACTTGAAGTTCAATCCAATGAACTTCTCTGACCTTTCCCCATGATTGATTGAAACATTTCCAATTGAGGCGAAGGGGGGCTTTAATGTGATGAGTCTGTTATACCTCAACACTTTTTGTAGTTATCTCAATAAGACAGACTCTGTTTTAAGATTATTGGACAATCTTGTTGCCGGAGATATAGGGGAATTAACTGAATTGAAATTACACAAAATTAAAATTAGTCTTATCTGTTGAGTGACCTGAGTAGATAATCTCTCACTGCCAAGCAGGAAAGGATGAGCTGTTTGGATGGCTGAGCTGCCCAAAAGACTTGGCTTAGATATCTGAGATGTCTGTTGAGATAGCCGAGATGTCTATCGAGACGTCGTTGAGACAACCGTGGAGATGTCGTTGAGATGGGAGGAAGAAGATATCGAGGCCTGCATTTAACGCAGTTTCCTTAAAATAGATTCGTCCCCCTCCAGTAGTGCTTTGAGGTTACGATGGACATTTATTTCCAAGATACAATGGGAAGACCACGTCAACAAACCAAGCACGGGGTGTTTGTGGTGAACTAAGAGAGTACCTGAACGCTATCACAGGTAGAGTCGTCGAGTGAGTACACGACGGAGAGAAAGAACGGAGGAACGAAGGTGGAGGAGTTTTTTTTCAATATTGCATCCGTTTGCTCTCAAAGTCATGACTTCCTCTTATAGGAGTTTCATGCCTCCGCATTGATTTCCTCCGGTGAGAAACGAGTCTAAAAATATTGATCATCTAGATGAGTCTCTATTAATGTTTCCCGATTTATCTTAGTGATTGGTGGGAAACTTTTGTGGGGCAGAGTTGATCGCCTCAGGTTCAATATTACTTAGTTAATCATTTTTTTTCATGCATCCGTATTGAATGGTCGAGTAATGATCATTCATTATCGACTATCAATAGTAATTGATAAAAAAATTATCCCAATCGATCCGACATTCGACGTGCATAAATTATACTTGCACACGAGTCAACATAATTTAAAACAAATTCGTACTCTCTGCGTACCTACGTGTGAGAAAGAATTTCTTTCTATATATTTATTCATATCATCAATGCTTCGTGAATCAATATAAATTAACAAAAGTACCATGAAAATTTTAAGATAGACTAAAATTTCATTCATAATGAAAAAAATAATTCTCACTACTTTTTTTTTCATTCATAAATATTCAACAAAAGCTTCTATGAAATTGAATCGGTCACAACTTTGATGAAATTGAATCGGTCATCATTTTTATCATGTTCAATCGATTGGAATAACTGGTTATCGAAACCGGAAACTAACTATTACGAGCGAACGTGTCACGCGAAATCATCGTGTTCATAACAAAAGAGAGAAAAAAAAGTAACCGATGAAGCTAAACCGGCTTCACGCTATTTCTAAACCCTAACGCAACACCAAGCCGCACTTCCCCTCCCTCTTTGCCATCGCGTTCCGGCGAGCTCATCGGTGAGAGCATCACCTTCCCACTATTTTACTGGTAGCTTACGGGGTTGCTGCGCCGCCGATGCCGACAGTCAGCGTCGGGAGGGACCGCCTTTTTGCTGCTCTTGGAGAAACCTATAGTAATTGCCGCTCTAGACTTTCTATCTCCTCCTCGTTCCTTATCCACCGTGCTTATTTTTCGTTTTTTGACCATCGCAGCGCAGGAGGAGTTCGAAGAATTATGCTTCAAGTTCGGCATTGAGCTCGATGATGTTGTGAGTTATCCGTGATTTGATTTTTATCGTAATTTTTCCTAGTGCTTGTTGACTTAATCTTACTCTACTTTTTGTTTGTTCAATCCGTTTCATTTCTTTGAAGACTACCGAGAAAGCGATCATTCGGAAGGAGAAGCATCTCGAAGAAGAACAAGAAGCTGGTGATGAGGACGAGGAGGTCATATATAAGATTGACGTCGCTGCCAATAGGTAAAATTCGATTCTTTTTTAGTAGTTCTCAATATCTTAATTAGTCTTTTTTAGTCAACCTGTCTCATTGAGGCGCAAAAGGAAATTATTTCAGTAGCTGTTTATTTTATTCAGAATCTAATTGACATGCAAAGATGATCAAAATTGTTGTTATCTCTCTACTGTTGCTGTGTTATAAGAAATGTTCTATAGATACACAGAGAGTATCGAACTAAATCAAGTTTTGACTTCTGGTTTCTAATTGGACCATTTTAGCCTAGTATTTAGGCTAGAGCTTTTCTTTTTTCTTCTTTTATTTTTTTATCTATTAGGCTGATGCAATGCATTGAAAGAAAGAAGAACTATTCAGTATAGTTCTGCAGTTCAAATATGATACCGACAATGGATGCCATATTGGTTTTGTAACTTCCTTTTTCTGTCTGGTTATTCAACTGCAGATACGATTTGCTCTGTCTTGAAGGAATTGCTCGAGCTCTTAGAATTTTCAATGAAAAGGAAGCTAGTCCTCGGTATACAGTCACTAATGTCTCACCCGAATCAATACTCAAAATGCATGTCAAACTTGAGGTGATTAAAATGATTGAGACAAGCTTCCTAGGTTTTCTTGTTTTATTTTTGTTCTTATATCTTTTTTCTTTATTTTTTGAGACAAGAACAAAGTTTGTAACATGATTCTCTTATTTAATAGACCTCATTGATCCGGCCTTTTGTTGTTTGTGCTGTTTTGAGAGGAGTAGCCTTTGATGAAGCAAGATACAACAGCTTCATTGACCTGCAAGATAAATTGCACCAAAATATATGTAGGTATGCTACATGTTTCAATTCTTGTTCCCTTTCTCCATTGTTTTTGTTGGTGAATCAGTGTCAAAATTTATTCTTCTTCAAATACCAGGCGAAGAACCTTAGTTGCTATTGGGACACATGATTTGGATACAATACAGGGTCCTTTTTCCTATGAGGTAACCTATGCGCCTGGCTTTATGATAAGTAGTAATCCTTTGTGGTTTTGGACCTTATTTTGCTGCTGTTAATAAGCTTGAAATCACACAGCTCTATTATGGAGATAATGAACTGAGCATAACCAACACAAAATTCTATGGAATTCATTACTAATATAGTACATTATCAAAGTCTTCATATATTATACTACAGATGACACGATTCTGAATGCTTTTATATTGAGATTCTAGGTAGTAGGTAGAAAAGCCTTGCATTGCTCAACACGCCACAGTTAGCAAAATGTCTATGCCTTTTTTACTCTTCACATGAAATAGTTAATGAAGCTTTTAGTGCTCCACCATTGTTCTCTCATATTGAGGATATCCAATGTTCTTACAATTTTTTCCTTTCCTTTTCATTTTTCAGGCTTTACCACCTCAAGAGATTAATTTTGTGCCTTTAAAGCAGGTACTTCAATATTTATTTATTGTCGCCTTTGTACCTAATGGATAAGGCTCGGTTGTTTTTGTTTTTCTTGTGATCAAAGACAAATCATATGGCATAAAACCATGTGCAAAAGATTTTATATTGAGCATTTTAAACACTATATTTTATAATAGCTAGACATAGCTTCTACCAGAATTTTTTGGATATGGTTATTTTTCCTTCTTTTAGCATATTATTTATATGCAAAAATGTTTAGAAAAATAGTATACGACCCTGACTCTTTGGTTAGCTATGTTCTTTCTCCTTTTGTTCTGAACTGCCTGCTAGGCTTGATTTCTTTGGTCAAATTATTCTCATAGTTGACCGTGTTCTGTTTGTCTCTTTGGTTTTGATACTGAGGTTATAAGTAGCTCAAATAGTTTCCCACTTTCCTTAACCTTTTGATAACTGTACCAACTCTAACCTACCTAAAACCAATCATTTCTAATTTAATTTCATGTAATGAAGATCAAGACAGAAACTCAGAATAGATTTTCATTACATAAGCTGATTTATGACTAACAGTAAGAATTAGATAATTTCTACAGATTAAAAAAGTCACGAAGATCTAGTCAGAAACCCAGAATAGATTTTGATTACTGAGAATAAACTGATTTGTGACTAATAGTATGAATCAAATAATTTTATAGATTGGAGAAGTTTGCAATCAATAATTTAATGTTTCTTTTAGTAGTCTGTAGTCTTATTTCTAGTAAATATTTTTCGTGTTAAATAATTGATCCATATAATTTTGGTTTAATTCTACTTTTCTTTGCTGCTTCCTAGGTGAAAATTTTCAGGGCTGATGAGCTGTTGGAATACTACAAAGTAAATTTCTCTAGATTGTTTCTTCAATAAATTGATTGATTAATCACTGATGCAGACATGCAGTACTTCTTTCTTCTATTTAAAAGCTCTTATTCTACGTCAATAGTGGATTAATGTAAATACTTCCTATCTGTTTTGAAACACAGTAGCTTGCCTCTGTTGTTGACTTGTATATTAATAATTTATTTCTTTTGTATGCTCTGTTTTGTGAATATGCAAATTTCTAAAACCATGAACACTATTGACTTATCACCATTTCTGTATATTGCAGTCAGATATGAAGCTTAAGAAGTTCTTGCACATAATTGAGAACTCTCCTGTGTACCCAGTGATCTATGACAGAAATAGGTAAAAACAATCATTTGGTACCCACATTATTCGGCTGCAACTTGACAATCTGACAATCTCTTGGTTTAATTTGTTAGATAACTGATTTTAATTATTCTCTAATGTACTTTATACTTATATGCTGTCCTTTAATGTACTTCTGGTGGTGCAGAGTTCTAGAATGATAAAAATATTATTTTTTGTATTCTCTTTATTATAACATAAACACTGGCTGACTTTCATACTGATGCATCTTGTTTTCTGCAGAACTGTTCTCTCACTTCCACCAATTATTAATGGAACACATTCAGCAATCAGCCTAAAGACAAGAAATGTATTCATTGAATGTACTGCCACTGATTTGACAAAAGCTAAGATTGTTTTGAATACAATGGTAAGCAGAAAAATGCTTTTGGATGCTAACAATTGCTAGATTATGCCTTATAGTAGAGGACACATTATGTTCTAATGGGTCTAACTTCCTTTACTTAATAGGTGACTATGTTCTCGGAATATTGCACAAAGAAATTTGAGGTAGAACCAGTTGAGGTGGTTTATTCTGATGGTAAATCTATGATCTGTCCTGATCTTTCAGTTACTAGGACGGAGGTCCCTTTATCTGAGATAATTGATCCAATTGGCATCTCTCTTGATGCTACCGAGGTATTGATATTAATTCTGCTTAAGCTAAATGTTTTCTTGTGCTGGTTAGTCATTTTGTTGAAGACTTAAAGAAATTTAATTTTGTATATGCTAATGCTCGCTGTTGCACGCCAACTAGCTCATGTAGGCTAGAAGTAGTTAAGTACTACCGTCTTTAGCTTTAAAACCAGTTTCATTTCCTGTATTTTAACATGCTAGCGCATGCTCTTTAACCACCGGCAGTCAATTTAATATTTTCTAATTTTAGCAAGTAAATATATTTTGATTGTTTTCCTTTTAAAAAAAAATCTATTTGACTTATCATGAGTTTGAGTCATTGGTTCAAATTTGTAAGTGGTACTGTGATGTTCCTTTTAACCCAGTAGTTCAACTCCCACCGTCAGAGGAAAGGATGCATGCAACATATATCCTCATATTTATGTTATCAACTTTGATTTTTTGGACCTCCAATGTTTGTTTGAAATTGTTTATAGTTCAAATAACTTTGACTTTGTAGTATACTGAAAATTAATAGCAGATAGTAATTTGAGATATTTGAAGTTGTAAACTACACATAAATTCTACAATTGTGATACTTTAGTCAGGCATTTTGTATTATTTTTTTCAGGACTTATGCTTAGTAAATTTGTGCTTTCTGTTTCTTTTTACTTAAACACTTAAATTATTTGCTGTAATCCTTTTTCCCACTATTATCTGCTGTAAACTAACACTTGCTATGTGAATATTCTTAAAAGTAGACACTGATTAGGAATTCCTACTAATTATGGCAGGTTATTCTTCTCATTGCATGATCTTGTACTCAAAATATCTTCCGAAGATGCAGAATTCTAAATGTTTAAATATGGCAGGTTGTAACCTTATTAAACAAAATGCAACTGCAAGCAGCGCATTCATCATTGGCCAATGGAGATTGTAATATTGTTGTATCTGTACCTCCCACTCGCAGTGACATTCTACATGCCCGTGATGTGATGGAAGTGGGGTTTATAACCTATCTGTTAATGCTTTATATCACTTAGCAGTTTGCAGGCATGTCACATATGATTATTCTTTTACTTTGAATTCACTAATTATTTTTGTTCTTAAAGGATGTAGCTATTGCATATGGATACAACAACATCCCAAAATCAAAACCTAAATGCATGACTACTGGAGGGAGACAGCCTTTGAATCGCTTTTCTGATAAAGTCAGAGCTGAGGTAGGGCATCATGGTTGTTTTGTTTGTTCCCTTGAATGTTAGGATAACTAATTTACTTCTTAAGTTGTTTGAGTCCCTTATTACCATTGGAATCTAGCTCTTACTGGATTATAATTGAACTAATAGTTTTCTCTGCTTTATTTACCTTCAATTTCGGCCAGATGTTTCTTTGCTGCTGAACTCAACATGTTACGCTAAAAAGTATTGTTTTCAACTAAAATATCATTGTGTGAAAACCTCTATGGTTTTCATAGTATGCTTCACAGGTTCACATGAAAGTCATGCGAGTCACATTAATTGGTATTACAAATGCCTTTTTGCTATATGGTATACAACTTAATATTGAAGGTGCGTATTTGGATGGAAGGAGAGGGAAGGGGCTATGAAATACATCCTTTCCTTCGTTTATTAAAAACAAAAAGTTGAGGAAGTGATGCTTGAGTGCGTTTCTGCAGATAGGATTTGGCCAATTTTGCCATTCACCCAATTTTGGACGGATGAGAGAATTCAAATTATGAGAAGACTGATATATCCTTGATTTTTGAATAGCTTACACCCTATACCTACTTGTATTTTGGTTGATTTTCCTTTTATCTTCTCCATGGAGCTCTGAATGGCCAAATGAACACATTCACCCTCTTCCTTGGTTGTGTGATGTCCATCAATGCTTTCCTTATACATGTGCTCCTTGCCAATGTCAGGTTGGTATGGTGGTATTCTGGCGGCTGTCATGGTCGATGTGGCTGTTTGGTTTGTCCTTGTGATATGCTTCTCCTTCATCAGACCTGCTGATGAGGTTGTGATTCCGCTGTGGATGTGTTGCTGGAAACGGAGGAGGTTGTGAGGAAAAAATGGGACAGTATGGTCATTTTCCATTTTCCCACCTCTTTTCCTTCTTCCTGTTCCCTCACCCAATTATGCAACTTCATGATTTCCTTTGATGTCTCCTTGCCCTTCCCCTTCCCCTTCCCCTTCCCCTTCCCCTTCCCTTCTCTGCAGTACACAGCCTTGGGTTATTGTTCTAATAATATTGGCAGACTAGACTCTGCATCACATTGCTTATTATCACTCATGCCACCATTGTACATGCTTGATTTTTTACTGCTAAATTTGAGAGGACTTATAGCACATATATATTTTGCTGCTGGTTTCAGAATTGCATTCTGGACATTGCTTGTTACTGAATACAAATAAGAAAACTTGATTTATTTGAAAGTGAACATCTATTCGGTAACAATTCAAAAGAATATTCTATATTTCTATTTATTGTCTTGTGGATTCTCTTTTTAGAGTATGCGAATGCTTATACTTTGTGTTGTCATTTCATGTGCTTTGTTAAAAAATTCTTCACAACTCTGATTATGTGAACGTTAGGTTGGCCCATGCTATGCAAATAAATATAAGTACATTCAAAATAAATATAATGAAATTAGTAATTTTATTAGTAAAGTTATTAAGTATCTATAGAAATCATGTCTTTAAATTTTTTTAATTTATAATGTCATCTGGAAGTAATTTAGAAAGTTATATTTATAATTGATAAGAAATAAAAACAATGATTTAATATATATTTAGATCAAAACTTCAACTTATTTTCTTAAAAGATTTTCAATAATTAACTAAAAATCTTAAATATAAAAATTACTAATTTGATCCTAAAATGTTATTATGGATTAATTTATTTTTGTTTAATAAATTTTAAAAAATTAGTTAAAACGATTAGGATATATAGTTTAAATACAGAAGATTAAACACTTATACTTATTCATTTTAATAAATTATGAATAAATACTATGCTAATAAAACAATAGTCCAAAGACTATATTTTTTGTTAGTTTCAAATTGCAATTAGATTTTACAAATTGTTAATTTGATTTCTGATAAAAATATTGTTAAATTAAAGATCTTTGGTAAAAATTTCAAAACAAATTACTGAAAAAGGAAAAACCTGTAAAGATCTGTGTGAACAAATTATCTGATCTTTACTTGGACAAGGTTTTTGTGATGGAACTTATCTTCTATAGTACAACTTAAGAAATAAAATTCCAATCTTAAGAATTATGACATTTTGAGAATTGGTTCTCTGTATTCCTTGTGACTCACTAAATTCATGTCTCATTGAACTTAATGGGGCATAAGTGGTCTTTCAAAGGATTTACTTGTTGTAGTTCATTTATTCATTTTTCTTTCTTCTAGTTCTAGTAGCTATTCCCTTCCTTTATTCCTTTATTAAATTTTCTTGTTTGACCTTATAAATGAAGAAATTGCTAAGTTTATTGTTCTATGCTTCTTGCCCGAGGAAGCTTCATTTTCATAACATCTTGTGTTTCATAAGGTTTCCATTGTCTGTAGGTTGCAAGGGCAGGTTATATGGAAGTCTTAACATGGGTTTTGTGCTCACATGAAGAAAATTTTTCGATGCTAAGGAGAAAGGATGATGGAGATAAAGCTGTTATCATAGCAAATCCTCGTTCTGCTGACTTCGAGGTTTCATTTTTTTACTTTTGACTAACTTGTGTTTTATTTGTTAACATTATATTCTCTTAAGTTTGTTCATTGGATACCAACTCTTTGATCATCATCAAGCCATGCGAAATCCAATTTTTTTGAGGTTGACTTCACAGATCTTACTTCTCTATTGGACTCTAAGCGGGGCTATATCAGTACTAATGTTCACGTCAACTAAATCATTTTTTATTTAACTTGAGTTTTTATTAATCTCTTTCTGCATGCATTTTCTGTTCTAATTGATTAAGTTTGTCTAACTATACACGTAGTACTTCCAAGTAGCAGTATCTTTATACGTTATCTTTTCTAACACCGCTAATCTATATTAGCACTTTGCTACATTAATATTTTATATTTTGTTTCTTAATTTCCTGATATAATGATTCACGAAGTGTGGCAGGATGTATCCTCAAATCCTATACAATTTTCCTTTTAGCCTTAGGGATACACAATGACACATAAGACTCCAAAAACTTCTCTTTGTTTCAACCACTCAGTTTTTATTAATTATATCTTCATCAACAATCCCTTCTTGTCGAATAATAGATTTGAGATATCTAAAGCTCTTATACAATCTTCATTTTCATCCGTCTTAACTAATTGCATATGAAACAGTTTGATTCTTAACGTGAATATAAGAAAGCTATATATAATTTCTTGATGTAGCTAATCATATATTGTGATTTAGCTGTCTAAGACTTAAGAACCGAGCTCTTCAATGTTTTCTATTTTCAAGGATTTCTATCAGTTGTTAACTTTCCCTAAATTCTAGGCCTTGAATTTCAACTGATGAACAACATTACCCATTTTATTCATATGATTGATGTCTTACATAGTGTAATTGTGTATACTTATCAATTACTATGGTCATGTTCATGATTTTTGTTTATAAAAATTAACAAAGCAAGCTCATTAGTGATCAAGTTCGTTTATTATTATAATTATTATTTAATACCAAACAAACACAAATGAGCTTTTATTCAGCTGATTATTGAGTGTTTATTGATGAACATAATGTTCATTTGACACTCCCTCCCTATCCAATCTCTCTCTCTCTCCATCTCCATGACAATTGCCCTGCTGCATAGCCTTCTTAAGCTTCAAGCTATTATGTTCTGTTTTGAGATCTAACGTTAATGTATGTTTGGAACCATGTCACAGGTTGTCAGAACGAGTCTGATGTCATGCTTGTTGAAAACCCTAAAGCACAATGTTGACCACCCCAGACCGATAAAGGTACATAATATTCAGGTTACTAAACAGGTTTCCTTGTACTATCTTGTGGATTCTTTATCAACTATTAAAATCCAGGACTTTCTGCATTTTCAAACAGTAGATTGATGATGTTGGTAACTATTCACTGATATAATAAAAACACTGAAATCCTGTGGATATATTTGGGTGTTCATTGTAGTTTTGATAACATATTAATTCCTGATTATTTAGATTTCTCTGAAAAAGAGTGTATTAGATGCCAGAATCATGAAGGATGTAATTGAATTACATTGGTTAATTTATGATGTGGAGTGAGATATGATTACTTTAGCTGGTATTTCAATTTGACCCAGTTCTCTCTATTAAAGTTTGCTAGTTTCTTCAGTTTCATAATCTGTATTTTTTTCAACTGACCACATCGTAAATCTAGTTTTTTTTCAATTTTTTATTAATATTTAGGAATAAACGTACCTTTTACATATGGAAATGTATGAATTGTTGATTATATTAAAAAGATGTGGATGCCAATCGCAGTATTAAATTTTTTTTCCCTTTGAGTTTGATACTATACTACGATGGTTAGCATGGATTCTTATTGACATTTGTTTTAATAGGACCACCAAATTCATGTTTTCTCCTTTGAATATGTGCCATTGCGCAAACAACCTCTATGCTCAGAATCTTTCTGTTATCACTTCTTAATGAGGAAAAGCTATGTTATGCTTGGTAAATGTTAGTTTGCTTCTTCCTGCACATTTAGGAGGAAAAAGTTCTGTATTTCTGTTTGAATGAACTCTGCATCATTTGGTCTGAAATATACTTTCATTCTTTTTTATATAAATCTTGTATTTATTTAGATATTTGAAGTTGGTGATGTTGTTGTGTTGGATGGTGTTCGGGATGTTGGTGCATCAAACAATCGTCGACTTGCAGCATTATATTGTAATGTTTCCTCCGGATTTGAGGTAAGTTTTTTCTTGAAAGAGCAATTCCTTCCCTCCCCTTTATTTTGAAAGAATAATCCCTGAGTGATCTAATATCTAAGCTAGACTTCATAGTACTGTGCTGCACTATTTCTATGCAGATACCATTTTATAAAATAATCTTTCTTAACACCAAATGTGATTTGGTTCATGATTGCTTTTAAGAAATTATATTATGTTACAATCAATCTAGATTTAGGCTAACTTTCTGATATTTATTAAGTGAGAGATCTTGTATATGGGTGATATTGACTCTAATATGAATGATACGGGTGGATAGGTTCGGGTCCCCCCAACATCACTAAATGAAGCCACGTGGCGCTGTTCAAGTCAAGGTCAAGGTCAACGCTAACGTAGACACGAAACGTCACCGATCGGGGGCTATACCTTAAATCCCCGATCGGATATGCTCAAGGATCACCGATCGGGGGTCTACACCTCACATCCCCGATCGGATAAATAAAGCCCGCTCACGGGAAATTCAAGGACCACCGATCGGAGGTCTCCACCTCACATCCCCGATCGGATAGATAAAACCCCTTCACCGACCGGGCCCACTTGCAGCCCCGGTCAGGGTTACCTCTAGTACCGATCGGATAGGTAAAACCCCTTCATCGACCGGGCCCATTCGCAACCCCGGTCAGGGCTACCTCTAGTATACTCCGATCGGACTAACAATCCTTCTCACCGACCGGGCCCCCTCAAGAACCCCGGTCGGGTATATCTCTTATCCTAACCGACCGGAGGTTCTCTGTGGATTCTTCCCCGGTCG
>JBBUKS010000104.1:8723737-8735583 GCA_038050645.1 Hedychium gardnerianum | reverse complement strand
TGAAGGTTAGACATGAAAGTTCCTATTTCATTACATTTAGTGATGACTTCACACGTTTTGGTCATGTGTATTTGATCTCTCATAAATCTAAAGCATTGGATTGCTTCAAACGTTATTTAAACGAAGTTGAGAATCAATTATAACATAAAATTAAAACCTTATGCACTGACTGTTAGGGTGAATATTTATCTAATTAGTTCAAGACAATGTGTAATGAGAGAGAGATTATTAGACAACTAATAATCTCAGGAACTCCACAGCAAAATCAGATTACTAAAGAAGAAATTGAACTCTTTTAGATATGGTTAGGTCTACGATGGCTTAAGCTAATTTGTCAATTTCCTATTGGGGAGATGTGTTATTAGCTGCAACCTATATACTTAACCGAGTGTCTTCTAAATCTATTCCATCTACTCCATATGAACGTTGGACAGACAGAAAATCAGATTTGAGTAATCTGAGACCCTGGGGGTCAGCTGCCTAGTTCATGATAAGACTCACAAATATGAAAAACTAGGACCTAAGGGTAAAAAGTATATCTTTATAAGATACTCTGAGACCTCTAAGGGTTATATTTTTATTGGTGAACAACAAAATGGAACCATCTCTGAAATAGAGTCGAGAGATGCTACTTTTCTCGAAACTGAGTTCCCAATAAGAGGTGAAGTTGATAAGACAATTCCTCTATTTGTAATAGAGGAGGAGGATAATGTTCCTTTATCAATGGATGAGATATCACGAGAGATGAATCTAATTAACTCAGTGGGAGTAATTTATCAATTAATAAGATGATTTCTCAACATTCCAACCTACGAAGAAGTAGTCGCCAGATTATTCCTCAGAGAAGGTTTGACATTGAGAATGAGACATTAATGATTCTCCAGTCGATGATGAAGAACCTCGAACAGTTGAGGAAGCATTGAGATGCTCAGTGAGAGCAAGTAGAAAATTACAATGAATGAGGAAATAGAATCCATGAGTAAGAATCAAGTTTGGGATTTAGTCGATCTTCCTCTGAGCCGAAGGGCTATTGGGAATAAGTGGATTCTCAAAATTAAGAGGAAAACGGATGGGTCGATTAATCGATACAAAGCTCATTTAGTTGCAAAAGGATATACCAAAATGGAGGGTATTGATTTTAAAGAGACATTTTCCCCTGTTATGAAGTTTGTGTCAATTCGTGTCATTTTAACTATTATAGCACATTTTGACTTAGAGTTACAACAAATGGATGTAAAAATCATTTTCCTTAATGGTAATCTTGACGAGGAGATCTATATGGCACAGCCAGAAGGTTATATTATTGAAAGCCAAGAGAATAAAGTATGTAGACTTAAAAAAAAATTATATATGGGCTAAATCAAGCGTCAAGACAATGGAACATAAGATTTAATAAAGTCATTTTATCTTTTGGTTTCAAAATGATCAATGAGGATTATTGTGTTTACCTAAGAAAGGAAAAAAGAAAAATTGATCATCTTATCATTATATGTTGATGATATGTTAATAGCTGTAATGACATAAAATTTGTGATAGAAATCAAATCATGGCTTTCTTCACAATTCGACATAATAGATATGTGAGAAGCAGAGTTCATCTTAGGAGTGAAGATCATAAGAGATCGATCAAAAAAACTTTTGGGTTTGTCTCAAGAGGCTTATATCACTAAGATGTTACAATATTTCAATATGTCAGATTGCAACATTGAACAGACATCTATAGTGAAAGGTACTGTTCTGAGCAAAAGTATATATCCCAAGACTCTTGAAGAAATAGATGAAATAAAGAAAAAAATCATATGCCAGTGCTATTGGTAGTTTGTTGTACACTATGTTGTGTACATGTCCTGATATCAGCTATGTGGTTGGCTTAGTGAGCCGGTTCCAATCAAATCCAGGATCGAGACACTGAAAAGCGGTGGAGAGAATATTCAAATATCTCAAAGGAACAATATATTATTGTCTCTATTTTTAAGGATCTAAGTTGAGCCTGAAGGGCTACATAGATGCAGATTGGACAGGAGACCTTGATGATAGGAAATCAGCATCCGACTATTCCTTCTTGCTAAAAGGTGGCGCCATCTCATGGAATAACAAGAAACAAGCTTGTGTAGTGCTATCGACAATGGAAGCTGAGTATGCGTCTTGTGCAACTACTATACAAGAGGCTATCTGGTTAAGAAGGTTTCTGAAATATTTGAAGATTGCTGAGGACAGTGGGAGTTTTGTTACAGTGTACTGTGACAATCAAGCTGCTATAGTTTTTTCGAAGGATCCCAAATATCATAGCAAAGGCAAACATATAGAAATTAAGTATAATTTTGTAAGGGATATTGTTGATAAGAAAAAGATAATTCTTGAATATATTCCTACACGTGATATGCTTACAGATCTTTTTACTGAGCCATTGCCTAAAGATTCCTTTCTTGGACATGTGTAGTCTTTGGGACTTCGAAGAATGTAACATATTATAAAGACAATGAAATATATGAAATGTTATGATTTATTCAGTGTATATATCTTTGTTACATTTTGATTAAAGTCTTGGTGAGCATGTTGGCAGGTTGTGATTGGTCCACTCATATGGATAATTATCTCTATTTGTTTAGTATAAATAGAGGTAAGACCATTACTTATGAGATAACTTATGTAGATGTGAATAGAGACATACTTGTAAGTTGGGGTTGTTTTGATTGTTGTATCAAGATGAGATCATTTATGATTTAATAATGATCGAAGTAAATGAACCCACCATTTACTGTACCTGCTAAAAGCCAGATCTAAATTCATGAGTTGAATTTAGGATTAGATATTAGGCATGTCTAGATCATAATCTGTACAATGTTAAATTTTGAAAATAACATGCACTCTTTATTTGTAAAGAGAAAAACATCATAACATGTTATTCATACCACATGTGCTATAGCGACCGTAAGGGTAGTAGGAGAATGGATCTCTGCTTCTTTACTATGTGAGACCCTTGAGATTATAAGTTAATCTTAGTCTTACCCTAAGTGACTATTTAACTGTCTATTTGAAATTCTAATCAGGTTCTTCTACTTTAGCATGTATCCTATGACTATGGTTGATTTGGTCTATGGAGCATAATTAGGAAAGCGACTGATTAAAATGAATAGATTCTAGCTAAAAATGAAGATTAATATAGATTTACATCTTTGACATTTATTTACTGGTCGACCAATTACATTCTTTGTTGAGTATTTGAAATATAATTATGAATAATTATATTGATTAGAGATATTGAACATGCTCTCGACATGTTAGTCGATTTGAGGGATTAGAGATGCTCATATTGATGTAAATGATTTAATCTAGGATAAATGCAAGATGATTATGTCTCTAATTTGTTTGGAAGAGCAGCTAAGTTAGGTGTAACAATCTACTTAGCATTAATCACTCAGTGTGTTTGCTGTCGCACGAACTATTTTCCCTTATGTATGGATTGAATGTTCTGCTTAATCTTTGTGACTTGATTCTTATATAATCTATGTGACTTATTTGATCTTTATGACTAACTAGTCTTAGTGACCTACCTTGGACAAGTGGGAGATGTAGAAAATGAGAACGTGGGCATACCCACGTTGCCCACTCATCTTAGGGACAAAATGTCCCTAATACCCTTGGGATAATTTCCTTTATAAGGGGAGCGTCCAAGGGAAAGAAAGGGGCAGATGAGACAAGTTTTCAGAGGAAGAACATCCAGAATGTCGGGATTTGGTTTGTGAATTTTTCGTGAAGATTCCTAGGGTGATCTTCTCGCCAACAGCAAGAGTTTTCTTCTCCGATTTCAATTCTCTAAAAGCAGTGTGAGTTTTTACAAATTTTCTATGTATCATGCATTCAATTGATCATGTTTGGGATAGCGCAGTGAGTGGATACGGTCAACGTGGAGGAGTGAGGCCAATGTCTGGCAGAGGCGATGAATAATGCAAGGTTGTGACTTCCGGCCATCGAAGGTCTAGCGATGGACACAGGTTGCTTCATGAGATACTCCAACGAGTCCTTCCCCGCCAACTAAACCATGAATTTATCCCCTTTCTTGAATTCAGGTGAGCAAAGTCGTAGTTATGGTTTCCGCTAAACCTGAGAATATAAGATGGAGAAGATTGCTTCTTGCTTTCACGGTGATTCATGGGGTTTCAAAATGAAATATGGGACTTCTATTTTCTTACTCTCTTCCAGATAAAAATACGTTTTTGTGTGTAATATGGTACTAATTAAGTTGTTCCTGTGCTGGACCCTTGACGGATGAGCCACTGGAGAGCTGGATGGCTAGCTGATTGAATCACCACATTTATCAAGAGGAGCCCCGGGGGAGATTCACCGACCCTGGAGAAGAAAAGAGAATAGGAAGGTTAGAAGGATGCCCAGCGCAACCACTCCGATGCTCAAGTCAGTAATCAGAGAGGGAGAAGTCGAGACAATAAAACAACAGTGAAATGTATTTCGCATACCTCCTCCCAGTGTGTGTAGACTTATATATCTTCGGGAGAGAAGTACTCTTCTCATTAATAAAGCATGTTGCCCTAGTAAGGAGTGTCTGCGACGGTAAGGGAGGTACTCGAACTGTTAGGACATCTTAACCATGATGTCATCATTCCTTGCACGTTTAATATTTATTACTAATAGGTCTAGGTTACATCAAGCTTGTATCTCTGTCAGTCCTAATGGGTGTAGTACCTAGCGTCTTATTTCAGCGGGAGGTTCGTGGTCAACAGGTTGATTCTAGCCGATCGGAATGAGATATGTGTTGGTCGAGAGATCTCTCTGAGCGAGTTTCTCCATGCCTTACTCGCTAATGGATTTCCCCGATTGGGAGGGAGGCCCTCTGGGTGATCTAGCAGTAGATCGTGTTCGTCTGCTCAGGTATTCTGTTAGCTCTTTGGCTTTACTCAGTCGGAAGGTGACCACACTGATCGATCCACATTGATTGGGGGGTGACCGTCCTGATCGGGATATGTCAAGACGGATTCCACCTAGACAATTGACTATTGACTTTGGTCCCAATGCCTGACCGATGCCTTCCACGTAGATCCTTGACTCTATCCCCTATATTACAAGCCTCTCCTTCAAGTCTGGTAGCAGGAGGTTTATGCCCGACTGACCAAACTAGCATTTTGCTCTATATCCCCTCCCGATCGGAGGGGCGACAACTCGTGTTCATGATTGGTCGACACGTCCAAGCTGACGTGGATGAAATATAATCTTTCTTGGGAACTCGCGAAGCAGGCGCATTAATTCCCCGGATACGCATGATGGCATATCGGGATGACACCTCACCCATTGTGTCGATCATAATGTCGACTGATCCGTTGTTGACACCTGCATTTCCATCCGCGACTGTTGAGATTCCGGCGATTCAAAGATTACATTAGATGGTTCTGATGTCATCCTACCTTTCTAATTTCTTGGATCTGACGGCCGAGATTCTTTGGTCGGGGCTTTATTAGGGATGGATGTGGACAACTTCTTTGCTTGCCATTCTCACCGCCGCTGCTTTCTTTCGGGTTTCATCGCTTCCGCTGTCGTCTCTCTGTCTCTCTTCAATCTCGTTTTCTTGTCGTAAGTCCTCTAGCGCTCATCATCTTGTTTTCTCCTGCACTCTCCTGAGTTTAGTATAGGTATGACTACTGGGAGCATCTCGGGCCTGTGGTATACCTCCATGTGGTCAAATTTACCACCAAGGATTTAGAAGTGGTGAGGGTCCAATATGTGATCCCGATCGGGTACAGACTGGTTATCCCGAGCTCTACCGACCAACCCCATCTTCTCCCATCGGTTGTGTAGCATTTTTCATGGGTCAGTTTCTCAGGGGGCTTCAATTTCCCCTCCCGACCTTTTTACCGCACTTTCCCGATACTTCAATATTCCTCTCCAATAATTTAGCCCTAATGCTTTCCGTCAGATCTGTGGGGTAATTATTATTTTATGTTTGTATCACGTTCCACTCACTCCTCGGGTTTTCTATTATTTTTTCTATCCTAAGAAGATGAAACCCGGAGTTTTTTTCTTTCAATCTCGAAGAGGGAGTTGCTTCTTAGATAAGATGTCGATCTCTCACAAATGGTGAAAGTCTAAGTATGTATTTTTGGAGCCCCGACCCCTTTTTCATAGTCGATCGAATGGCAGATGGAGATGCCAAGGCTCCCGCCCTGGGACCCTACAAAATGGTGGCAGCATACCTAAGGGCTGCGAGCATCATATCCGAGTTGTGGTTTGATGTGAAGAAGCTGATCGACGAAGGACTCTTTTATTTTTTCGGACTGAACCCCGTCGAAGCGAAGCTGTAATTTTCCTTTGGTAAGATGTGTATGTTTACTTCATATTATTGCTAACTAAGAACTCTTTCTCTTTTGCAGCTCAGACGATGTGGAGGGCTTCAGTCAACCAAACTCTGAAGTTAACCAATGCTGAGCTAGAAGAAAGGGCGACTGAGCTGGCAGGAGAAGAGTTGACCGGCTCCTTCAGTGATATGGCGGACACACAGATCGGCTACCGTTGCCCAGGCCCCTCGATGGTCGCTGTGGTCGTTTCTTCTAGAGAGGTCATCCCTAGTCCAACCCCTCAGCTTACATAGAAGAGACGCCAACCTGTTGGTTCGCAGGTCGTCGGGCGGACGTCTGAAGGCTCCCAGGCTGTGACCCCATGTGCTAGTTCATCCAGGACGGTTCCCTTGCCACTCTGATCTCCTACCCCTACTTCACCAGACCGGGATCCTGTGGGAGCGAGCACTGAAAGTGGGAGTGCTCGGGTGGGGCCATCTATTACTCTATCAGATTTTGTGTCCCCTGAGCGGGGAAGGCACAAGTCTAGCAGACGGGGACATAACGCTCAAACTGAAGGGATGAGCCGCGAAGGCTTACACGTACTCGAGCAGGATGTGCCAGGATAAATCCACCCACCGCCTGATAGACTCGTTCACTACCGACCTGACGGGGGTAAGGAATTGATTTGTGATAGGTTGATTTCCCAAGTAGCTGACAGTGAGTCTTATTGCAGGTCTGGGTGGAAGGAATAGCGATGCTTTCCCGGGTTGATGATCTCCTCCGCCGATATCACGCCCAACAAGCTCGAATAAGTGAGTTGGAGGCTCAGCAAACCCCTCCAGTTGAAGATTTATCCGAACTGAAGTCGGAGGTGGAGAAATTGCATTCTGAGGCCTAACTCAAGGCAGAACAACTGGAGCAACTAGACACGGCCCGGGCCAAGGGTGAGTCCCAAGAGAAGGAACAGGCAAGTTGGGTCGCCAAGCTCAGGGAGGCCCTCAAGAAGGCTAAGTCCCTTGCATTATCAGAGAAACAAAAGAAAGAAGAATCTCAAACTAAATTGAAGGCAAAGGCCAACAAATGGAAGGAGAAGGATCTCCAGGCCGAGTTGGCTGGAAAATCCGCCGAACTGGTGGCTCTAAAGGCCGAGCTAGAAGCCTACCAATTGGACAAGGCGAAGCACTAGGCGGCCAAGTGGGATGAATATTTGAAGTCCCAGGAGTTTTACGATCATCTTGGTCCCTGGATAGTTAAGATGTTTCAATTCAGGGTTGAGGGGCGATTCAGCAGCTACGCGAGGTCGGACATCTAATGTTCGATCTTCCCCGCAACTTCATCAGCCTGGACAAGATCTTCGACAACACCCCCCCTGACGCCTTTGATGATTTTGTGTAACTACTGTAGGTCTGTTTTTGTAACCTCCTGACTTAGAATGCAATCTTCTTTTTCCTCTGCTACTCTTTTTCTCGGTCCTTATATTTATAACTTTGAAAATTCTAAAAACTAACATAATTTGAGAGTCGTCCGATCGGTGAAAATCATAGATAAATCGCTAGATTACCTTCTGCCCCTAAAGACTACTGAGTTTCGAGCGAGGAAGTAAGCGATCGGATGACATACGTTACATCTAGCTGGGGTCAGGAAGACGAAATGTGCTTCCCCTAGGATCCCTCGGATCAGGGGAGAGTTCGGCGCTTTAACGGAGATTCTCGACCCTGGATCAGGGGGAAGTTCGGTGCTTTAACAGAGAACCTTGACCCCGGATCAGAGGGGAGTTCGACGCTTTAACGGAGATTCTCGATCCCGGATCATGGGGGAGTTTGGCACTTTAACGAAGACCCTAGACTCCGGATCGGGAGGGAGTTCAGCACTTTAACGGAGATTCTCAACCACAGATCAATGGGAGTTCGGCGCTTTAATGGAGACCCTCGACCTTGGATCAGGGGGGAGTTTGGCGCTTTAACGGAGATTCTCAACCCCGGATCAGGGGGGAGTTCGATGCTTTAATGAAGACCCTCGACCCCAAATCAGGGGGAGTTTGACGCTTTAATGGAGATTCTCGACCCCAAATCAGGGGGGATTTCGACGCTTTAACGGAGACCCTCGACCCCGGATCAGGGGGGAGTTCGGTACTTTAAAGCAGATTCTCGACCCCAGATCAGGGGGGAGTTCGACGTTTTAACGCAGATTCTCGACCCCGAATCAAGGGAGAATTCAACGCTTTAACGGAGATTCTCGACCCCAGATCAAAGGGGAGCAGAAGCTGGAGCGCAACCTGAGCTTTTTCATTCATGAACAATTTTCTACATATAATATAAACATTTTAGGAAGGATACTCAAGACCCTCGAGTTCAATAGGGTTGCAGGTGGTTTGCGCTCCATGGACGGTCAAGTTTCTTTCCATCTGGGTCTGTAAATAATAGGCTCCCGAGCTCAGCTTGCGATGGAGCTTGTACGACCCTCCCTATTGGGGCTCCATCTTGTGAACGTTGCTGATCAGTTTCACCTTTCTCCAGACAAGGTCTCCGACCTAGAAGGTTCGAGGGATGACTCGCTTGTTGTAGGTTTAGAGCATCCTATCACTGTAAGCCGTTAGCCAAACGGCGGTCTTTTCTCTGACTTCGGTGATGAGGTCCAGCTCAAAAGATCTTTGCTCGGTATTGTCCCCATCATACGTATTTCGGCGGATTGACTCTTCGCCCACCTCTACTGGTACGACAACTTCTCCACCATAGACGAGGTGAAAAGGTGTTAGGTCAGTGCTCTCTCTTGGCGTCGTTCGGTATGCCCACAGGATGTTGGGCAACTTTTCAACCCAACTTCCCTTCACGTGGTCTAGCTTGACTTTGAGCTCTCGTACGATCTCCCGATTGATCACCTCTGTTTACCCGTTGCTCTACGGATAGGTGACCAAAGTGAAAGATTATTGAATGTCGTATTCCTCACACCATCTTCGGAGCTTTCGCCCTTGAAACTGACGTCCGTTATCGGAGACTAACTTATACGGGATGCCGAATCGACAGATTATATTTTTTCATAGGAATTTTAGGATGGTATCTATTCTGTTATCCGAGCAAGGGCTTCTACTTCTATCCACTTTGAAAATTAATCGACGATCACCAGGAGGAAATTCTTTTGCTGAGGCCCGATTGGGAATGGTCTTACAATGTTCATTCCCCATTGGTCAAAGGGATACGAGACGGTCAATGTCTTCAATTGCTCAGTTGGGTGATGTGGCAAATCTTGATGTCTCTAACACAAAACACAACCTGCCATGAATTTTGTCGTGTCAGCTTGTAGGGTCCGCCAAATATATCTGTTTAACAGGACCTTTTTGGCGAGCATCCGACCTTCGGCATGATTTCTACATATGCCTTCATGAATTTCCTTCATAACATAGTCAATGTCATCAGGGCAAGACACTTCAAGAGTGGTTGTGAGAAGCCTCTCTTATATAAGAGATCTCCTATCAAGGTGAACTGAGTTGCGCGTCTTCTCAGGAGCTTGTCTTGCTCGACTTCCAGAGGCACTGTCTCGAGCCGGAGATAAGAGATAAAATGTGTCCTACAGTCAATCGCCACATCTTCATTACGATCGTACTCAATCTACGAGATGAACATGTTCTGAGAGATGGGTTCATCAATCATCTATGTGGCCAATGAGCTGGCCATTTTGGCTAGTTCTGTTGGGGTTGCAAGGTTGCAAATAAAGTCTCACGGATAAAGAGCGACGTTTTGGTAGAGACCCCAAACTTAATCAATTTAATGAAACTTAATCATTTTCTAAAGGGATCAATCATGCATCCGTAACCATCATTATATCTTTCCTTCTTCCGTAATCATGCATCCGTAATCATCAATCAACAGGAACACCATACAAGATCATGAAGCATCGTAAAAGCCTGATACAACAGATCATAAGAATCCCTTTAAATGTTTCCTAAGCAAGCAAAAGTCGGATTTTTAACCCTAAACAATCCAAGATCATGTGAACATCATACAAATAGTACGGGATCATATAAATTGTAGGGGAGAAGCTGTTTATTTCACCAATATTTATTCAGTACCCCAAACCCTAAGTTCCATCATAATTCACTTGGCAAGGGCAGATTCTGTTTCCTTAGATTGAAGAGACTGTCAAAGAAACCGTCAATGCAATCTACGAAGATGGGCCAGAGTACGTACCCGATGGCGTAGCAGACAAAAACAAAGATGACGCTGTAAGTGAAAACGACAGCAATCCTGACGCAATCCAAAAGAAAGGCCACAAGTTCATCGGCGATGTCGCTGTTCATCGAAGGTGTATGGTGGAAGGGCCCCTCAGGCGTGGCGGTTGCGAAGTTCGGCAAGAAAGCGGCGACGGCGAAGAGGAGGGCAGCGGAGATGGAGGCCATCGGCGTCGAAAGGAATGGAGGAGCTAAATCAGGTTCAGAAAACGTACTTTTCCGTTTGTCGATTCCCGAATTACTTTCTTTATCTAGATTGAGATGAAAGTCACAGACCGTCCCCACGTTTAAATTGAATCACGGATGAATCGTTCCGTAAATGCTCAATCGTTGACGTGGTTAATAAATGGACGGGAAGACATAACAACAACAAAAAAATAAAGTAAATACTAATATTTGTATCAACTAATTAATCTTAAAACTACTTGTACTGTATAAATATGATAAATAAATTTTAAATTTTGTAATGTATTATCATATTAATTTGATAAAAACACATACAGTTAATAATTAAGAGATCAAGATCATTCAATTAAATATTTCACGTCTGAAATAAAATTAAAAGCCTAGTTCCAAAATTTATAGAGCAAACCTGAAATGTTTCTTCTTCCGTCTCATCAACACGTATATTTTAACATTCGGAATTATTATGATAAAAAAAAGATTACTAGAAATACCTCTCCATCACGATATGTTTTAAAATTCGGATGAGATCCAGCGATAAATTTTTAAGTGTATTTTTTAAATTTATTTTCATAATTAATAGGAACCTTTTATGAGACTATACCAATTATTTCTGAAATTAATCGGCGTGGATACATATTATCAACTAAAAAAATCAGAATTATGTAAAAAAAAAAAAAAAACTACAAAGTAGAGCTCAGACCCAATATAGCGAGCGATCGAACCGGGACTTTCTCGCCACGAACCGGTTCGATTCCCCACCGAAGTGGCTAGGCCAATAGAGCAAGGAAGGCTGCTGCGTCAGGTACTGCTTTCCCCCAATCCGCTCGGCGGAGGCAGCCTCCCCTTCCCCTATCCGGCGGTTTTGGCGGACGATGCCAGCGCGGCATTCGGCAGAGCAGCTCGCCGGAGCGGCGGACTGAAGCACCTCGACGATGTATATCAGGTCCTCCGTATCAGGTAACACCGCCGATGTGTTTGTGTCCCATTCAGTTCTTAGTTTCAGATCTTGAGGGAAGAAAAAAACATATTTTTTTCTCTCTTGTTCTTGAGAATAGGGTAAATGAGGATTGGGCCTTTGAATTGATTTAGTGAGACGTTGTCCATCAATAGGTCCTTGAACTCCTTGATTCCAAATTTGGGCACAAACAT
>JBBUKS010000104.1:8701870-8714473 GCA_038050645.1 Hedychium gardnerianum | reverse complement strand
AAAAATATTAATAAATTAAAATATATGTTGATAATTAAATTATGAATAAGATAAATAAAATATTTTAATGAATATTTATTTTTTGATGTGATATGATGTGGATGGATTGGAATTGAAATTGTATTTGATGTTAAAATTATATCATTTTGACATGAAAATTATATTAAATATGAAATTTGTGATTGGAGATCTAATAAGCCACTCTTGAGTTATTTTTTTACTTAAGCCCTAAATTTCCGTATAATTCGCTGAGCTTATCACAATTCCCGTCTAATTCGCTGCCACTAATTAACTACTAACAACCCATAACTTTCTGCGCGAGTTAGAAACGAGAAACGTGGTCAAGCTGGATTAGCCTAATAATTACTAATTATCCTCATAATTATTTATTAGTTTAACTATGTTAGATTATTAAAACTTAAAGGACTCAGTCAACTGCCTAATCTCCATTGAACCGTTCTTGTGATTACAATTAATTAGTTTTAAAAATAAAGATCATAATTTTCTCTTTTCTTAGAATGCCCCTTTGAGTTTTGTGAACCCATGAGATCAAGCAGACCTCGAGATTTGACTGATTAAATATTTTTTTGGTGTCCTATTACTTCATGGAAAATATTTTATTAGATTGCTTTAATAATAATTGATAATTGATACTCTATTAGATTTACATTAAAATTCTATGGCCTTTTTTGAAATAAATACAAACAAGAGGGTCCTTAATAAAAGTATTCATCCTTTTTAATCAGCAAGCTGGCGTTAGTTTTCTCCCTTCTCTTGCATTCGCTTACTTTCTTTGTTTACCTTCTTCTCCTCCTCCTCCTCCTCCTCTTCCACAGCCAACGCCGTACACGTTCCGCTGCCTTCGAATCGCTCCTCCTCCCTCCGCCACCGCTCCTTCAGTGCCATCGCCGGAGCAAATCCGACGCCGCTAGGTAAGTTTTCTCCGACCCTTGAAGTCCTGAACTATTCTTAATTGTTCAATAAATTAAGTTTTGATCTTGTTTTATTGTGTTCTTCCCTGGTGTTCGATTCCATGGCGTAAGTTGTGATTACCTAAGTTTTTTCTATGTTTGTTGTAATTACCTAGTTAGGTTGTGAAGGTCTGGCATTAAAAGGTTGTAATGGACGACTTTTTCATCAGTTCCTTCCTATCACAACCATCGTGGCCAGATACTTCAGTGCTTCCTTGGGATGGTGGGATACTTGTATCCCAAATTAATAGTTTGCTGGGCGATTCAATCGATGCAGACCGAGAAGATTTTGATATGCATGGGTATGATGGGACTTGCATTAGAAGTTCTAATGTAAATGAGGTTGCTGTTTGTGACTGTAACACAACATTCGAATCTGCAATGCCTCCTGAGTCACTGACCATTTCTACTTCCATCGAGAGAGACTTCATGGATTTGCCCTCTTTTCCACCACCTCTTTCGGATGCCCAATCCATCGTATCGGTTCCTGATCATACATGGTGCTCCAATGTTTCTTCTTTTACGAAACAAGAGAATTTACATGGCATTGGGTTTCGAGGAGCAGAATGTGATGGCGATATTTTGAGCGGAACATGTTTGGAGAGTGGGAATTTTACACATCTGGATAGTGTAGTTACTGCACTTCTAGATCAAACAGTACGTATCAAGATCATGGTTGGAATGAATTTGGAACTTCTTCTAGAGTATTTGATATTATTTAACGTAGATTTTGATAATATCTAACTGATGCTGCAGGATAATGTAGATTTTCAGGGTCCAGTTTTCCCTTATTTTTCTTCAGGGGAAGAGATAAATTTGACTGCTGAAACTTTGCAACCTCCAAAGGTAAACTAACATTAACCAAAAAAAAAAAGTCTATCTATTAGGTTTGTTAGCTTAAGTTGATTGATTGTAAATAAAAAACCGCAGGATGAAAATAAGATGAATAATATCTATCCATCAACTTTTCCTAATGGAGAAACAGTATCAAGTAGGACGACTGGAATGGTATTGTTGCGCCCCGGCCCTTTCTTCTATTTCTTTATGTTTTCCCTGTTTTTTGCTTATTCATTACTAATGTTCCTGTTGTCACGCTAATTGGATATCAGATTTCTGCTTCTCAATCCCTACAAATCAATGCTACTACCAATGGTTGCAGTGTAGCTATGAGGCCGCGCGTGAGAGCAAGGCGCGGTCAGGCAACTGATCCTCATAGCATTGCGGAACGAGTATGTGATCTTTTTTCCTGTTGTGATGAAATTACGTCTAGTTTTTTCACTGAATTACATCGTTATATGACACTGAAAACCATCGATTTATAAACAACTAAATACAGCTTCGAAGAGAAAGAATTACAGATAGGATGAAGAACTTGCAGGAGCTCATCCCAAACTCTAAGAAGGTATTTCTTTTATATAAATATATATTTCCTCAGTTATTAAATCTTGGTTTAGCATCCATGTAAACCTCAATCAGAGAATTGAGACCTTATTCTTGGTCTAGATATACTATATGAAGAGAACATTATGGGTCACATACCTACTGAATATTCCCCTTTCTTGTTCGGCATCATTTTCCTCAAACTACGAACTTGGTGCGAATATTTCTGTTGCTATTTTTTTTGGCTCGATTTAAGAGTAAAAGTTTTCCCTCTGGAGCTGTTGTTTTACATTAGTGTCTATAAAGCTAGACCTTGTTAGAAATACTTTTGTCCGATAGCTTCTGTGTGAGTTATTATCACTCAAGACAGTGGTATCTGTTTTCTTTCTGCAAATATACTCTGAATAAGTTCATCTCCTTTTGGCATCATAGTGCTGAAACTACCAACTTAGTTCATCTCCATTTAGCATCATAGTGCTGAAACTACCAACTTGGCTTTGCTAAAACTGAATCTTCCACCATTTCATGCAGACTGATAAAGCCTCAATGCTTGATGAAATCATTGACTATGTCAAGTTCTTACAACTGCAAGTCAAGGTACCTTAGCTTTTCTGCAAACAATTGATAATGATTCTTGATTGTATTTTACTATATCTTCCATACTTTTGAAGGCTCTAAGCATGAGCAGGCTAGAAGCAGTCTTTCCTCTACTAACAGATGCCCAAGATGAGGTATTTTTTAAAAGTCCTAACCTTTTTTTTTCCCTCTCTTAATGCTAATTCATGAATTAGTACATCGCAAAGAGCAAGCCACATACTATTGAAAAGTCACATTGAGCAAGACGCATGAATTAGTAATATCATAGCAGCCTTCTCTTGTTGCTTTGATACTATTTCGTGCTTTAGAAATTTCCCTATTCATCTTTCTCCTCTTCTTTCAGGGAACTGGTACCCTACTCTTACCATCGCCAGAGGAAGCACTCAATCTATCTGACTCAGACGACAATTTAGCCTTTGAGCAAGAAGTAGTGAAGCTTATGGAAACAAATGTTACTGCTGCCATGCAATACCTTCAAGATAATGACCTCTGCCTCATGCCAATAGCTCTGGCTGCTGCAATCTCAAACCATAAAGGCTCCTCAGCAGCCATACCACCTGAGTGAATGCACGCCAGTGTGACCTATGGAACAATCTCCGCTTAGCGCAGCCAAGGACCAAGTAGCTGCAAGGCAAAAGTTACCATATGACCTGTTAATTTTTTTGTTGTTGTTTTGGTTCAGTTAGCATGACCGGTTGACTAAGAGTAGGATTTTAGGGTTGACTTTTACTATATTGGCTAGTTGACTAATTGTAGGTTTTTAGGGTTGACTTTTACCATAGTGGTTTAGTAGGATGTATAGGTGTGCATGATCTTCTTACTTGGAACTTTAATATGTACAGGTGTAATAACATTCTAGTTCATGTTGTTTGTTAAATAGAGGGGGTTTGTCCAGGTGAAGTTATAACTAGCATGAAGAAATGAGATTCAAGTTCCCTTTGAGGTATATAGAAAAAGAAAAACTCTTATTATTATTATTTCTTGCACTGGAGAAATATCGACTGGACCGTTTACATTAATTAGAAACAATTCCAGCTGAAAACTTGTGCAACTCAGCTAAGGAATAGTCAATACCTGTGCCACCATATAAGCTGGTGAGTCTGATGATACCTTGTGGGAATGATGTCTTCTTCTCCATAATGTATAAATATATGTTTTGCGGCCAATTGGTAATATTAATTTCAACTTTCCAGTGATTGGCTCTGTCAATTCATAATATTGATACACAAGAAGATAGATTACTGGAACTGATATGCCAAAAGATGAATCTCATCTAGCACCTCTAAAGATATGTTAATATGTGCCAGTTTAGTATCATTAAAACTAAGTTAACTATAACACACTAAATCAAATTTTGAATACGAGATTACATGACAATAACAGATTGAACATTTTCGTATAGACGCCAGAATTATAGGAATTAGAAGCACAACTCCTCATAGGGGCATTTTCTGATTACTAAGTAGGTGCAATGTGGATATGTAATTAGTTTACTGAATCTAAAGCTCACAAAATTCACCACCTAGCCACTTATTCCGCGTTGAATAGATCTCAATGCCGTCTCATCTCAGTACTACCCAACAACACTCGCATCGTTATTCCTCATCCACCTTGTTAGTGTGTTGACGATGATCCCTGACACCCTTGCATCAAATCAACACTGAGCCACAATTTCTGCTCAGTGAGCACCATCCATCCCGGGATTAAATCAGTTAGATCCAAAACATTGTTATTGTAGCAAACATAAAACAAAAGGAAAAAAGAGAGAGTAAGAAAATCCTTTTCCTCTTAGACTTTATATAAGGGCCTTTGTTTTGACTCATGAAGGAGATTCAACTTGTTCAGGGACTTCATACTGCAAATTCCGCAGCAAAAAAGCCTCGAATCAACTGAGTCACTTACTTCCTTGAAAATTTCATTGCTTCAACATTTTCAACTTTTCCCTAATAGACATTTGTGCAAATTTATAGCTTACCGAATTATAGTCAAGGGCCAAAGAGAGTTTGATCCATTGTACTAGCCAAAGCATGTTAGATAAACAATATCGTAATGTAGAAATCATAGTAAGTTTAACATGTGCGAACCAAATTATAGATTGACCAAGGCATATCAAATAAGATTGCATAGTGAACTTTTATTGTGGAAGATCAACCAAAATGAGTTACAAATCAATCGGGAAATATACAAATAAAATGATATGGACATGAAACCAAATGTACAAAAGACAAACAAAGTTTTTTTTTAAAAAAAAACAACATATTGGTGGAAAACATAATGAATCCATGAATGGGTTAATTAAATTTATTATTGATGCATTGGGAGGTTCATCCAATAGTTTTGATATATATTAGGAAATGAAGCTCAAATATATTTGTCCACTATAACACAAATGCAAATTGCAGTTCAAAATGGAAAGCTGACCTGCTAAAGCGAAATGGTACGCCGGTAAAGCACTTCCACATCACTGTCATCCTCTTCTTCTGAAACCAATTGGTTTCCTGGCATCTCTAATTTTCCACCCATAATAAAAGAAGGCCCTGGTACATCTGGTTCGATATAATCCCCTTGCAACCTCTCCTCGAACCTCTTATCACTACAATTCAGTAACCAATCTAGACTGCACCTGATTCCTTTATTTGCAAGCTTCTGGTATCTAGGCTTAATTCGCGATTCTAGGCTGTAGGTGAAATATTCTGGGAAACCAAACAGCTCCTCGATAGGCCGCTTCATCTCGCTCTTGAAGTAATAGTAACTGTTCTTCATGAGCCCGACCTGACAAGCGAGAACCTGAGGGCACTTGATGATCATTTTGGCAATAGCTTCATCAGGGAAGGTACGGCCTCGTAAGAATTCCACAGGTTTCAAGATCACATTTTGCTGGAGGCTTACAATTTGAGGCATCTTCTCAACCACACGAGCAAACCCATCGGGATCAATTCTCAGCTTCAAGTTGAAGAAGTACTGCTGCTTCGAGAGCTTGGCTTTAAGGGGCAGTCCAATAATCTGAGGGAATTGAGCAATGACTGATGGAAGGAGCTCCCTGTGCACACCGAAGCTCAAAAGAGTGTCCACATTGGGTTTGATCGTCTCCTCCAGATCGTATCCGAGGATGTAGGGTCGCTTCTCAAGCATTCGAGCGAGGATCTGCTTGTTGATACCGAGTGAGATCAAGTACTCGACGATAGGCTTGATAATAGTGCCAACGCGCATGCCAAGGAGGAAAGGGAATTGGGTGACCATGGGACCGATGTCCCTGGGGCAGACGCCAATGCTCACGAGGTATGCAACGGAGGTGCTCATGGTTCCCTCAGGCTTGAATGCTAGTAGCTCCGGGTATCGCTGGAGGACGTAGGGGATGTCGTAGCGCTCGATGTCGAGGCCTCGGAGGCACTTGACGACAGGGACGAGATCGACGACAACGCTGGCATGGAGGGCCTGAGGATAAGCGCGGACGAACTCACCGAGGCGAGCGCGGGGGATGCCGAGCTTCTCGAGGTAGCCGAGCACGGGGATAATGTTCTTGCGGACGCTGCAGGCGAGGACAAGTGGGTAAGCGTTGAGATCATCGATGGATAAGCCGAGGCGAGTAAGGAACTCGACGCGCTCTCGCATGATCTCGACGGTGGAAGGGAGCTCGAGGTCAGCGAGTTCGTCGGGGACGATGCCGAGAGACTTGAGGTAGTCGGAGATGATGACGCGTGAAACGAGGCGCTCCTTGCGGCCTTGGACGACGCCCCAGGTCACCGACGGAAGCTGGTACTCGGGGAACTTGGAGGCGTCGGAGGAGGAAGGGGAGCTTTTCTTCTCCAGCACCGTGGAGTAGAGGCGGCGTTCGGCGGCGAAGGAATCTCCGATCGCCGAATCGGCATGATGGATTGGGGCCGGAATAAGTAAGAGATAGGCGGAGAAAGACGGCAGCTTTCGCCGGAGCACAAGATTCATGGAGGAGGCGATAGGGATGGGGACGTAGGGTTTTGCGCAGTGGAAGAGTTGGTTTAACAGTGGGCCACTTAAAAGGGCTTAAACGGGCCTAATGTAAGCTATTGGGCTGTTACTTTATACAATTTAAGCTTTATTATAAATGTTAGTTTTACTACCGTGTCCTTTTGTTTATCCCACTTTATTTTTTTTTAATCTAACTATTTAATTCTCGAACGAAGAATTGTAGAGATTGATTGATTTGATTTTATAAAATATTTTTCATTGAGAGTAAATTGAGAAGTATAGATTTATCCAAATAATTAATATTTTTAAAATTATTATTTTACGGGAATTTTTTATTATAATATAATATAATTAAAATTCGATTTTTTTAATATTTAATTAATTATTTAAAAAATCTAATAGTTACGCGCGAGTGCTTATCTGACTTTATTGTCTGAATAGATACCGTCGTTGTCAGTATCAGGTCATAAATGAATTATGTGACACAATTTATTTAAAAAAAATATTTAAAAAATAATCGAGAATTGATCAAAGAGTGCACATAGATTTTAGAATTGATCAAAGGATCGTACTTTGATAATTATTAAAGGGCGGGCTTATTGACTTTCCTAATCTTCCCGTTCTAGTTCTACTCCTATATAAAATCTGATTATTTTTTCTTTTCTCTCTCCTATGCATGTAACCTGCTTCCTTTTTTTTTCCTCTTCTTTACGTGTAACATCTTTTCCCATACATGTAATAATTAAAAATTAATTTTTAATTAATAGTCAAATTTCTATTATCTTCTATACTGATTATTATTATTAATCACTCGTGATTTACTTTTTTTTATTATTGCCATAATGAGATAGATTGGCGGGTCCCCACGGGATGAGCTGTTGGCGAGTGCATGAGGTGTTGTCACAATGAGGTCTAGGGGTCAAATCCTGGCTAGTAGCCAGGTTCCTGCTCCCCTTATACACTAGTCACTATTCGAGCTGGCTAGACTAGCCCCCGTGATTTACCTCCTCTGTGTTGGTCCTGGGACGGACTAGCGGGGGCGCTGGGGGTGAGCGTTTCGCCTTTTGCCACAATGAGATGGATTGACGATGTTCCCATGGGATGAGCTGTTGGCTAGTGCATGAGGTGTTGCCACAATGAGGTCTAGGGGTCAAATCCTGGCTAGTAGCCAGGTTCCTACCCCCTTATATACTAGTCACTGTTCGGGCTGGCTAGACTAACCCCCGTGATTTACCTCCTCTGTGTTGGTCTTGGGACGGACTGGCGAGGGCGTTGGGGACGAACGTTTCGCCTTTTGCCACAATAAAAGGAGGGAAGGTTCTCATCTACTTGTACATCATGTTTATCATTTTTTCTTTTTCTCTTTTTGAGGCTCTAATCGGGATAACTCCCGACAAATTCTTTTGACACTTGTTATATAATTCGTAAAGTCTATGTCAGGAGAAGAAGGTTACGTCACAAGAAGAAAGCGAGGAAAAAACTTAGACATCATCGTTCGTTAGTGTGAGATGAATTTCTACCGCCACATCATTCTACAGCTGCATCAATATCTATACATTGGAATATTCTACCATAGTTTGATAAATAAATATAAAATATTTTGCCAACTAAATCATATTTTGTTACACTAGAATATTCTACCATATTTTGCAGTTTCTTGTTTCTAATCTTTAGTAGGGAAATTACTAATTGTATACGTCATAATTGCTAATTTTGTAGGCATTCCTCTATCATTCATACATGCATTCAGTCCTTCATAATTCAACTAAAATTATGATTATTATTCTACTCCGTAAACCTACCAGAGCAAAGCTTGCATAAATGTGACAGCAACACTCCTAGAGAACTTTAAAAAGGAATCAGTCATCCTAAGCCTGATTAAATTTTTTTTTTGGAAGGAATTGAAATGTGAATATAAACTAAGGAAATTGTAGTAAACAGAGCGATATAAACTAAGGGAAGTGGAAGTGATTTCTTTTCATTACCTTTCTTTTTGTTTCTTTTCACTTCCTTTCTGTTCCCCTCAAGACAGTAATTCTAGATTAGTCGTTTTTTATCATCTGAATCCATTGCTGCAATTAAACAGGCAGTAATTCTACGCTGCATCCTTATACAAAGCAGTATGAAAGAATCAAATGAGAGTGTGCATGTGTGAAACAAAAATATCTTCCAAAAGGGAAAAAAAATGATCCATTGTAAAAAACATTCACTAGAAGAAAAAAACATGTAAAAATGAAATACATTTGACTGCATCTGTAGATACCTAGATTGTAAGTATAGCAAATCCCTTGCAATCATTCAAGCCACACAAATGCGCAGGACATTCACTGAACCTACATGAAGTATTCATTAAAAAATTCATTAGATAAATACCATGAAGAGAGTATATAACAAGTTTAACTGCAATTAGCAAACTATGGCACAGCGTGTGTTAGTATCACTACAATCCTGTCAAAACATTTGAATACTTGCCTATTTGGAAAATCCTTGATCAAGTGCAACAAGTTGACTTCAATCGCTAAAGCAAGACATAAACCTTCTGATGATATTAAAAGACTGTTGAAATATGAATAAGATCCAGAGTCGAACATATAATAATTGGGATTTAGTAGCTAACATTTGCAATAATGGTGAAGCCTTTCTCTAAAATTAAGAGCGAAACACTATAAATACTATATAATAGACTCCTGGATAATAATCTGAGTCAATTTCTCTCAAGTATCAAAATGAGAATTTTATCAGTATCAACAATTTCCAAAGCCTATATAATGATATAGAAGTCTTTACTAAGATGGCGAGGTAAACTTTATTGTTGGAGATGATCTTGATAGTGGGCAATGAACATGCAAAATACTAAATGATAAAGCAGAAAAATGAAGTTTCTTTGGAATATAAAAGTACAAACCAGACCACTATGATCATCATTAAAAAAAAACAATTCAACACTACCCGAAAAAACAATAGAGCATATTGCACGAAATGTTTCTTAATCTCGAAGACCAAGCTCAAGCTCCAAATCATCATCCTCTTCGAATAGTCTCAAAAGGCGTGCGTGCTGCTCCTCTCTCTTCTTTTTCTGCCAAAGTTTGAAAAGGAAAACTGCCAAGAGCACGACACCCGCGAGAACTACACATACATATAACACCTCGGATCTTGTCGTAGTGCCAGAATTAGAAGTATTAACCTCATAATTAGCTACATTCTTCGATTTTGGTGGATCATCAGCCAAACCTGAAGAACAGAATATTGAGTATCTCACAAGCATGAAAAGAGAAAGGTAAGACACTCAAGCAGGAGTAAAAAAAAAAACATTATGCGATAAAAACATTTCTAAACATGAAATGATTTTTTTCGAAATCATTTGAAAAATCCTTGCAATAGCTTTATTGGTTTATACCAGACATACAACCTTCTGTAGGAGATGCCTTGTTAAAAAGAAGCGAGTGGTGATATGTGACTGGTGAGTTATGAAAAATTGCATTAGGTGTAAAATAGCCTACATACAAAGCATAAAATACACTGTTGTCGTCACAATCTGGCATAACCATAACACATTAAACTACAACAATAAATAAATAAATAAAATTGCTCCAAGAAAATATGCAATTTGATGTTAAAACTACCCAGGCCTAAAAGGCTCTAAGCCAGATGGAAGAAATTGTAAAATTGTTTCAACTCTGTGAGAAATAAGAAATACGCGTAATAGGCGCCCAAATTGTTGAATGATGGTACTATTCAATCCTTTCATTACCCTTCTAATACCAATTCTGACAACTGATCAGACCAACAGAATATCAATCAGAAAACTGACGAGAATCAACCCAAAGCAAGGGGAAGCTAGCTTTGAGAAAAGCGCTCCATTTCATAGATATTTCAAGACAAGAACACGAGGAAGCCTTTGCAGTCCCAATAGTGCATGGAGTCTACAGCTAGAATCCAGAATCAACAAGTAACTTCCTGGACCTTTCTTCCTTTTTTTTTTAATTATTATTTTTTATTTTATGTATCAGCTAAAATCGCACTAGGACCAAACACATGCCTCAAACTCCACCCTGATGTTTTAGGACATTCTAACTCTTAATGGCTTTGACACTTTTAAGTGGCTTATACCTGATCGACGCCTCGATTTCAATACGAGGGGAAATTCAAGATCTGGTCTAAAAGAAACCTAGCGAACAAACTCCGAAGAACAGACGTACCCAAACGATCACGCCCATGCGAACAACATGTTAATCCCCAAAACTACTCCATTGTTTCCAGAAGGAACAAGAAGAATCCGTGTCGCCACTAGACACATTCCTCTTCAAACGAGATTGAAACGACCAGCTAATTTGGAAACAATAAGTAGATTCTACGAATGAATCAAAACGCCGATAACCTCAAAACCTAACAGAAAAAGGAAAACAAAAATGCCGATCCAAAATAAACGAGGATCGCCAATAAAGACTTGAATAAATCATAGGAGATCCAGGAGCGAGAATCACTTGGATTAGGGATCGGGAAAGAGAAAACGGACCAGCGATCGTATGTAGAGAGATCGCGACGAGAAGGAGGAGAAGCCGCTGCAATCGACCGCCAATGTCTCCGCTCATCTCTCCGTTTCGTCCACCGCCTCAGGCTTGAGCTAGCTTGCGATTTCAAAACATATATAAAGTTTCAATTTTTAAATTTATTATTTAATTTAACTAATTAAATACCTTTAAACTGCGAGGGTTTTCTTTTCCCACGATACGAGCGTACGGCAGATCCACCATCGTGCTTCGCCCATGCCTGATGCCTCTCCGATCATTTCCAGATTTAAAAAAAAAAAAAAGTTAAAGCTGAGCAATTGAATATATATATATAAATGAAAAAAAAATACTTGGCACATTAAATTGATTGCATTTAGTTAAAGAAAATCAAGCGAGCAGTTGCATTTGAAGCTGACATCAATGTCGAACCCGTTCCTGAACCAATATGCAGATGGCAACATTTTTCTTGAGGGAGCAGACATCCCGGAGTTGTTATAACTCAAGAGTAGTCTTGCTTCACCCTCGGACTACGATGCGATAGTGAGTCTAGGGATATATTATATTTGAGTAATTCAAATTATTTATGATGTTGAATTATGTTGTTCTTAGTCGCTTTACGATTGTCGGAACTATGAAAAATTACCGTCGGATAGGATGCAAACTGAAATCGTTGAGGCTAGTGTTCAATACTATCTCCGTAAAACGATATTACTATGATACAGGTGCTAACGGATAACAGTAATTCGTTTCCAAGATACAACGACGTTGTCTCGAAGTAGCAACACTATAAACTTCAAGACCGGCGAACCTTCTCGTAGGCTTTTTGGACTCCAAATGCAGAAGAGGAATGAAGCTACTCTTAGATGCTTGATTGAGTTGATTGAATGAGTTTTCCTTTTGGGTAGCTTGTGGCTTTGAACCTTCCGTAGTGGAATGTTATCGAGTATACTAAGTTGCACAATAAACGTGTTGTCTTGAACTGCTCAGCTGTTTATGTATATTAAGACAATAACACCCACACAGAGACTTATCTCACCTACTTTCGGTTCTCATGGTTGGTTCCATTTTGGTCATGGACACCATCTTAGATTCATGAGTGTTTCATTAAAGCGACCTATCTTTACACTCACATAGGTGACACTTCTATCAAGAGTATCCTACCATGCTCCACCTTATAAAGGTATAGAAATCATTAAAAG
>JBBUKS010000104.1:8645759-8682160 GCA_038050645.1 Hedychium gardnerianum | reverse complement strand
CCTGAGCAACTCTATTAGTCATTTCCTCCTGTGTGAAGAAAAGTATACGATTAATATCTTATACACAATTACTAAAATTAATCAATGTTAACAGTTTTATGTAATAAAGTAAATATTCTTACATTTATGAGACGAGATCGAGAATCGACAAATGTACCATCTTTCTTCTTGTGAGTCTTGGTAATACCTCCTAACAAGTGGGTGGTCTCTCTAAATTATGTTCCTGCATACACAAAAAAATTAACACCAAATTTATATGATAATAAATTAAAATATGCTTATATAAATTTAAATTTAACTTACTAGATCGATGGTATGCTCTACAATAGTGCGGGATCCGCCACTATGCTTCACGGATTCGGTGCTCGGGCCAACTGACTCTGTATTTTTATTCATTTGAGCCGCTGCAGAATTTGATTACCATTTTTTTGCAGCCTAGGTGGCAGTCCATGCATCTCAGATCTCTGGATGTACATGCGTTGCCTTGTGCCCTTCCGTCCCAACTTGTAAAGGAGGTCTTTGTACAATTTAGCACAATAAGAGTTCTAGATCTTTTTAAATTGTGTCTCTTGACCTTACTCCCAAGTATATTTTTTCTACAATAATAAGGTGACAAATTAGTATAAAAGGATAGATATATGATACAATATCAAACATATTAAATTTACTTACTAAAAATTTATCGTAATATAAATTCTTCATATTCTTGTCTACATGTCTCTATGTAGTACCAGAAGGGGATACTCGTTCTTTAAATTTGAGGTTGATGTAGGAGGCTACCCGATGGCTATCAGGAGTAAAATTACATTAAAAAATTTCAGGTATGAGAAATATGTTATAACTAAACTCATATATGAATTTGAATTGCTACTTACCAGTCCCCAACAACCCTCAGCATTGTCCGGCCGTGGGGTATAACTACCTGGTCAGTCATGATAATATCTGTAAAATAACATTACAACACATAATAACATTATTACTAACAATATGATATCTAAAAAAAATCATAACTTACTTGATGAGTAATAATGCTAATATTTATTTATCATTAAAATCTGTATAATGAACATTAACTGTTTCTAAGTCTTCATCGCTAGACTTTGTTAGCACAATAAGCTAGTCATTGCTAGACATATCTCCATCATCTATATCCTCGCAAGTGGCATTAATATCTATAAGTAATTGAGATGTGGATTGCAATTGTGAATCAACTGAATGTCTCCCAACTTCGTCATTCTGAAATGCATCAAAGTTTTGAGCAGAAATGGTGTTGGGCATTTCTATGATCGAGCGAGGCTTCATTCAACAAATAGCTAACCATTCACTAGATCTTCTTCTCTTCGTAGGGTATTCAAGATAGAAAACTTGACTCGCTTGTACAACGAAAATGAAAGATTCAAACTTGTTGAACCTTTTGTTTGCATTAACCTCAACTAAATTATAGTTTGCATGTATTCTGGTACCTGTTCTTAGAGTCGGATCATACCATAAACATTTGAATAACACACTTTTTTATAGGTAATGCAGAATATTCAACCTCTATAATTTCGTTAAATCTACCATAGTAATCAAACTTAGTGTTTCTATTGTTGATAGATCCTTTAACGCAAACACTAGAATTATAGGTTAATCTGCGTGAATCTCGTTGTGCCACGTGGAATTTAAAGTTATTAACATAGTAAACAAAGTACACTATTATTTTACGGATGTAAGATTCATTATCCTTTCATTTTACACATTTGATATTCTATGATTTTTCACCTATAAAAATAGTTATGATATAAATTAGGACATGACTTAATACATATGAACGAGAAATTCTGAAAAATTCTCTAACTTACATAGATTTGAAATCATAAAATAAATTTCGTCTCTAACTTTTCAGCTATCTCACTTGCACCCATTGATGAATTTTGTAGTTGCAGTTGTTGTTCGTACAAATTATTATGGAAGGCAATTTTAAGACAATTGGGATAGCAAACAAATAAAATGGGATAAATAATTGATTAGAGAAGTCAACACACTTTATGTAGGATTTGACCTCATCACATTTTAAAAGTATGTATATTCTTGTAGTATGATATTCTTGTTGAGTTAATCATTTAGAAACAGATGCACTCATTGGCTTACTAGGAAACCTAAAACTAGAAAGCATCTCTGGGTCTATCAGTTGAGTATCATCAGAATTTCTAGAACACTTTGTGATGTCTGATTTTCACATTATCAACAAAATAATATGAGAAGAAAGAAGATGATTCTTCAAGCAGATAAGCATTACATATTGACCCCTCAACTCTTGCTTTGTTACGAATATTATTCTTTAATTTCCTCAAAAATCGTTCGAATGAATACATCCATCTGTACTGCATAGGACTAGCTAGTCGTACCTCGTAAAGTAAATATACTGGTAGATGTTCCATTGAATCAAAACAAATAGGTGGGAATATGCGCTTCAACTTACATAGTACGAGAGAAATATTTGTTTCTACCCGAAACATATCGACCGTCATAATATACATCACTATCAAATTTCTGAAAAACAAACTCAATGCTGTAAGTACTTGTCAAACATTATTAGGAAGTAGGTCATCCTAATGCAACTCTGGTCTACTGGCTAGTTCTTTTAATTTCTCACGTGATTTTAGAGTGTCTTTAGTTCTTCCAAGCACATTCATCACAGTGTTGAAGATATTATCGAAGAAATTTTCTTAACATGCATCACATCTAAATTATATTGAATAAGTAGATACTTCCAATATGACAACTCTCGGAAAATACTTTTTTTTCCAACCACACTTGCACGTCCTAATAATATATTTATTTATCTTATCAGAATCATTATGAGATACTAGTAGGAATCCAAAGCTATTTATTTGATCAATTATTTCTTCACCTGAGTAGACTATTGGTGAAAGTTTTCTGACTATAACATTAATTTTTTATGAAAATTTTCTTATTTCGCTTGAAAGGGTGTTCAATTGGTAAAAAATTGCGTTGATTATTAAACTAAAATACCTTCCCACTGCAAAGTAATGAAAATACATCAGACTCTGTCATGTAATGTGGGCATGCTAACTTACCGACTGTGCTTCATCCTAATAACATTGAGTATGCTGGAAAATCACTAATTGTTCATAATAAGGCAGCATGCAAGGTAAAATTAGTTTTACTTGCAACATCATAAATCTCCAACCCTACATTCCATAATTCATTTAGCTTGACAATCAGAGGTTGCAAGAAAACATTTATCTTTTCTTTCAGATTGGTTGGACCAGGAATAAGTACAGTAAGGAACATGAATTTGTCTTTCATGCACATTTATAACAGTAAGTTGTATGGTGTTAATATAACTGACCAAAATGAATATTACTGTCTCGGCTGATCTGAAAATTATTTACGAAAAGTCCAAGTCTTATATTACGTGATTCTATTGCAAAGAAAAAAAATATTATATCAAGATATTTTCATGCAGGAGAGTTACAAGGATGACACATTATACCTCCTTTGTGCACATGCTCATGATGCTACTTCATGTGACAAGTTGTTACGACAAATGCATACAAACGTTGAAGTCTAGCAATTAATAGGAAGTAATACATAACTTTTCATGTAATATTTTTCTTCTTCTTCCCTGATATGCAACTACGATGCTTATAACGAGGGTGAGTACAAATTCTGCATCCAATTAGTTCACTATCTTCATTACAAAATATCATATAGTTGTTTACACAACAATCAATCTTTTCTACAGGTAAACCTAAACCCTTAACTAATTTCTTTATACTGTAGAAGCTATCAGTCATTGGTTTATTAGCTAGGAATAACTCTGACATCAATTGACAAATGTCATCGTAACATCTTTTTGAAAAATGATGTTCTGCTTTCATGTTCAATAACTTTGCACTGATAGTTGGGAATGACTAGAAGGAATTTTTCTCACACTTCTATTTCACTAGCATTTAACATGTCATATAGTTGTTGATATTCAAGTGTTGATATTTCATATATATTGGAATGATCAACTGCATTCATCGCATCGTAAACCATTGATTATATTACAATATCATTAGTTGATGATTCCCTTACAGTAATTGTGTCGGATGATGAACCTGTTGGGAATACAATCAAAGTCCTACATTGTAAATACATGAAAAAAATTATGGGTTTAAAAGATGAAAGATATCTTCATTGGTATGAGACTTTTTGAGTAATTGTTAGGACCGAAAGAATGTATATATCTCCACAATAGTATGATATTGTCCACTTTGGGCCTAGGTCCTCATGGTTTTATTTTTGAGCTTTACCCAAAAGGTATAATATCAATGGAGATATCTTTCCCTTATAAGCTCATGATCTTTCTCATATGTTTTCAATGTGGGACTTTGTTTACAATCTTGTAATCCCAACAATCCCCCCTCAAGCAAAGGATAACAGGGCCCCCCTCAAGTGAAAAGTATATCCGTTTGACGTCCGATCATCGACCTACAAGGTCTTCCTGCCCCTCGATCCAACGTTTGACGTTCAATCCTCGACCTACCAGGTCTTCCTGCCCCTCGATCCAACTGACCTACTAGGTATTCTTGCCCCTCAGTCCACCTGACCTACTAGGTCTTCCTTGCCTAGCCGCAACTATGGCTTCTTTGCTTGGTGTCTAGTCCTCTTGATCCGAACATGGGAGCCCCCACTTTTTTTATTCGTGTCAATATTTTATTCACATGGCTTGATTAGACTCTAGCTCTTATGCATATTCAGCGATTAGACCTTCTGACAGTCTGAGTTTTGATATCAATTGTTAGGACCAAAAGAATTTAGATATCTCCATAATGATATGATATTGTCCACATTAGGTCTAGCCCTCGTGATTTTATTTTTGGGCTTTACCTAAAAGACCTCATACCAATGGAGATATTTTTCCCTTATAAGCTCATGATCTTTCTCATGTGTTTTTAATGTGGGGTTTTGTTTGCAACCTTTCAACCCCAACAGAACTAACAGAAAGCCTAATTGGTTCATACAAATAAGACTCTCCGTGACATTACTAATTGTAATTTGGAATAAAATTATTTTTGCATATATGTACTTTCACGGTATCCTCATCACGAAAAATTTTATTTTTACATTTGCAATGATTACACGGACAATGTAACTCAGC
Source organism: Hedychium gardnerianum (assembly GCA_038050645.1). Lineage (NCBI taxonomy): Eukaryota > Viridiplantae > Streptophyta > Magnoliopsida > Zingiberales > Zingiberaceae > Hedychium > Hedychium gardnerianum. Next base: position 8,677,008 of record JBBUKS010000104.1, on the reverse strand, counting down.
ATCATTCATACATTCTGAATGACTCTTAGCAAATTTCATAAATTGTTCAACTTCAGCAATAAATTCATTTATGATAAATTCATTTTCTAATATATTATACATATAAACTTTGTTCATATACATTGTAACCTAATGAGAATACAATTTGAAATATTATTAAACTTATACAATTTGAATTAAGCTTAAATAAAGCAATCAAACATAATACTATCAATAATATTAATAACATACACTCATATTATCCAAGTAAGAATACTATTAATAATACTAATTATCAAACATCACAATTAGTACAGTAAGAATAATGGAAAACTAGAATTTGTCAATCAAATTAACATATATATGAGGACCAATTTCCGTTGTATTATTCAAAAATTTTAAAAATACATGGTTTGCAAAAGCCTATTAAGAACTATGTAGAAATACAATTAAGCATGATTTAATTAAAATCATGTGGTCGCGAGCTACTTGGTCGCGATCGGCCAAGCTTCGACCAGGTGGCCGCAAGCTGCTTGTCCATGGTCGGCAGAGCTTCGGTCAGGTGGTCGCAAGCTGATTGGCCGCGATCGGCCAAGCGCGAGGCCAGGGAGCCGTGAGTAGCTTGGTTGCGACTGGTCAAGCTTGTGACCCCTTGCCAGAGATGAAATGGGAGAGGAGAGGGGAGTGCAAGGCAGAGTACCTGGATGCCAGAGAGGAGATCGCACACGGGAGGAAGAGGAGGACGCTGGAGATCAGAGAGGAAATCGCTGAAAGTGAAAAGATGGTTGATAGCGCGAAGAACAAATTAGGGTTCTGTCCTAATTTTAATCTCGACTTTAGCGACGGAATGACATTTTCGTCGCTATTCAACAATGGAATCTTGATTCAGTCGTTAATTAGGGAATAATTAACAACGAAAAATCAATCCCATCGTTGATTAACGACGGAATCGAGATCCCATTGTTGATTAACGACGGAATCGAGGTCCCATTGTTGATTAACGACGGAATCAAGGTCTCATCATTGATTAACGATGGAATCTAGGTCCTGTCATTAATCCTTCTCCGATTAGCCAGTGGGAATATATTCAATCCCCATAACAGCGACGAAATCTCATTTAGTCGTTAATCCTTCACCTATTAATGATAGAAGCTTGTTTTCGTCGCTAATCAATGACGGGAAACTATATTCTATCGTTGCATCAACAATGAAATCATGATTCCATCGTTAATGAATAACAGGTGTTAATTTCTATCGTTATTTTCGTCGCTAATATGAGTTTTTTTTGTAGTGACAATCGAGTGCTAAAGGGTCGGTCTTCTGCTAAGCTGGGCATCGAGGAGTCGAGAGTGACCGAGTGCTAAGAGGTTGACCTTTATGTTGAGTTGGGTCGTTGTAAGGTACCTAGGCCGGTGTGAGGTAAGGTCACACTCGAACTTGATTTGACCTAGCTTGGGACCTCATTTTGATTGAGTGTGGTCAGGTCTTGGTTTGACTCATAGTTTAACTTGACTTTTGACTTGATCGTATCACGTGGCGGCCGACTACCCACCATATCAACTAGTAAAACAATGATGATGCCCCCATGGTGTAGCTATGATAAAATTACAACACCGAGCAAGAGTCAAATCCCGACGAAGCCGTGAAAATATTCTCTCACACGAGGACATATTCGATATTTGATTTATTCTCTCCTAATAGCATGAGACAATCATAGGGACCCATCAAAATGATGAATTTTATCTTTTGTAATATAGTAAAACAATGATGATCTTCGTTTCAAACCCCTCTAAAGTGAAGTTATACAGCAGTAATATCTCTAGCAATCAAAGAAAATGCATGTCAATCACAAGTTGGTGAGGAAGTATGAAATTGAATAACATGTTTCCTCGCCACCACTTCACCAGCAATAACACGATAATAGGGTACAAATAATTTATATGTCCTTTGGAACTCTGTATAATTTTTTTTCCCTAATTTCTGTCTTAAATTCACGCTTTCTCAATATCTCCTGACCTCAGAACTTTGCATGTTATCTGCCACTAAAGATCAACCTAGCTAGTTACTTATTTGGCTCATTATCTTCACATTTCAGTACTCGATTAAATCACAAAGTCCAAAACATGATCATTCCATCGGGAAACCACAAAAACAATCGCAGCAAACCCGGTGGGAAAAAATATCGCCGCGCAACAAAACCGGCAATATCAAAATCGCAAACAATATCGTATTTTTACATTGTGGCAAAAGACGAAACGCTCGCCCCCAGCGCCCCCGCCAGTCCGTCCCAGGACCAACACGGAGGAGATAAATCACGGGAGCTAATCTAGCTAGCCCGAACAGTGAAAATTGAAAAAATTTAATAATAATATATAATATATAATGTATTTTTACATTAACACTACTAATGGTCGATCGGAGTTCCAATCATCAATTGAAGGAGCGAGGCAGAGAAAAACAAAACTCACCAAGGAAACATCAACGGCCCTTCATTCGGAAAACAACAGAGCTAGGGATCTAACATGACGGTAACCCCCAGATTCAGTCAACCACGCAGAATCAAATCTTTTCACCAATAGAACAAAGATCGAGCCGCCAAAACCTAATAAAGAAAATGTTTCTCTGATCATGAGCTTACGGGTGGAGAAGGCTCAAGGGAAGACCAATTGATCCTGAGGAAGGAAGGGCCTTACCGGTGGAGGAAGCGAGAGGAAGCTGAGAGGAGTGGTCTTAACTAAGTTTCTAGTATTTTTATTAACGTTTGTAATTTGGTCGATACAATTTAATTAATTACATTTATACAATTCGATCTGGCCGTTCCATTTATACAATGTTTTAAAATGTGACTAGTGACAACCTGATGACGAGGTCATGACATGAGTCGTTGCTATAACATGGTTACGAAAAACGTTTTCTACATTCTCCAACTCTGGCGGTCAGGTTACTGGCCTGGTTTTGGTTGGCAACTCAACCCTAGTGTTCTGCAAAGATAAGCGGCCAATGATCTTTTCTTTCTTTACTTCCAATAAATTAACATAAAATTAGGCCTCAAATAACTAACAAACATTTTTATTACTATTTCATAATCTTCTTTTATTTTTACTAAATACATTCTTTATTGGGAAAAAGAAGAGACTAGATAGGATAAATATTAATGCTTAGAGAATGAATCAAAGAACAAGTATACATGAGCAGAACCCGAGCAAAAGTGAGCCATTTGACACCAATTGATCTGAAAAGAAAATAAAAAAGGAGACGAGCATCATCAACTTGATTCAAAACCAAAGAATTTCCAAATAAGATTTCTGAGCACCTAAACAAATGTAAAATACTTTCAACACAGCATTATATAGTCGTCAACGCATGTATAATTCAAGAGCTATGACAATCACAAACACAAAAAGAAAAAGAAAAAGAAATCTATAATTTGTTGGCTTTCAAGAACCATCAAATTTAATGTAGAAAAGAGGTTCCATAGTTACAGAAGTTAGCCTATCTTATATGTCACCAACGAACTGTTGCAGAACAAATATCATCCATTTCCAAGTTCAAGAATCTCCTCTAGCATTTCTACATGGCACACAAAATTTAAGTAGCCAGTGTTGTTATCATGGTAAACAAAACTAGTTAGATACATACATTGAAGCATCAAACACATGGCATGTTCCAGAGAACCTGGATAATAATTGGATGTAAAAGACTGATTCCACATTGTTAAAACTTCTTCCCGTTGGATGTTACCTTCATCCTGTTCAGTGAACATCAAATTCAATGAATTGATTGAACGCCTGATAATGTGAAAATTTATGTAGAATTAATTAGATGTAATGAAGGTTCAATAGACCATATAAAATTAAGTGGAAGTTTTCGGTTATATGAAATGAAGGAAAAATTTAGGACTGAAACATAATAGTGAAAAAAAAGTTTAGAACACAACTTGAACACGAACTGTCAAAGTATACCATAGTACCATAACCAAATAAAGGGCAGTCCGGTACACAAAGCTCACGTCCTGGATAAGGGAATGCAACCTTACCTTGCTTTGCAAGACACTATTTCCAAGACTCAAACTCGTGACCTCTAAGTCACACGGCAACAACTTTACCGTTATGCCAAAGCTCCCGTTCATATTACCATAACCAAATCAATCACAAAATCATGAGATTATCCATTCTAAGACAGTGTATTGTGCGTCAATTAACATTTTTTTGAAGATAAAGGCCTATTAGTAGACAAAAAAATAATAAAAAAATAAAAAACACACAAGCCGACACCTTCCTTCCAAGTAGAAGCTTAACAGTTGTCCCTGACCTAAGGGGGTAGAATGTGACACGGAAAATTCTTCAGGGCTAAGATCCATCTTGACCACCATGAGCTTAGGTAAGTGGAGTCACCAGTGAAGGAGAGGAAGGGAAGAGGCAAGGTAGATCAGTTGAAGGAAGGGTAGGAGCATCACCCATGTCAAAGGAGCAGTGATGAAGGCCATCAAGGCACTGGCAAAACTTGGCGATGTCCACAATAAGGAAAGGGGTCTGACATTGAAGATTTGAGGGCTAGATATGGCAAGCTGAGAAGAGGAGAGTCCACGTGTCATGTCTATGATGCAGAAACACAAGGGGAAGGGATGAATATATTGGATCCTGAAGGGTGAGTGAAGCTGATTTTTTTCTTGCAAAAAGCCACTTTTAAGTTTCAAAATTTCAGTAGAGCTTCCCTAATTATATAGGAGTACCCTATTGATTTCTAAAATTTATAATAAGGCATGTGCCCCACAATAATAGTAGAGCCACTCGTTAAGCTTGTGGATACTTTAAGAGACGAAATTCAATTTTGCAGAAAGGGAGATTGGATGGTCCCTTCTGTTAATCACTTTGACGATTAATGGATTGCAGGTGATTCCTAGTAGAGGGGGCCATTTTTATTTTGCCCAAATATGGGCGGAAGATAAGGAAAAGAGAGGGACTTCTGTAAATAAAAATTTATTATGCCTTTGCTAAGTTGAGAACCCTGCCCGTGCAGACGTTGCAGCGTTGCATCCAGTGCTTCTCTCTAACAACCACCGTGAGATATGCCCTCCTTTTACTCTCCTCTCCAACCACAGCTGCAGGTAAACACACATTAAAGGTCCAAGGTACATTGCAAATCAAAGCACACAGGGATGACCTAGCTGCACAATGGAAGACTGACTGAGCACATGCGGTGCTGCCAGAGCGACGTCATTACCACAATGAAGATTGAGCACTTTGCCCTTAATTCCATCATGCACTCAATCTTCAAGCAGTTGATTCTACCATTGGTGATATTGAACACACAATTGAGGAAAGGGATTAATGAATGGCATGAGATGGCATTGAAGGTGGCATCAGGAGATGGAAGAAGATATGATTTATCAGTAATTTGGTCCTTTCTCCTCTTCCCACCTCCTTTCCCACTTTTCCTTCCCATTACCTAGTAATCAACCTTGTGTCCTTTTCTCTTCCCTCCCCATTCTCTCCTTTTTGATCTTTAACACCCCTCTCTCCTCCCCTCTCTCGCCTGAAGTGGTCATCAAAGGTATATGTGAGATTGGCAATCCAATTTGAAACTGTGGGTATAAAGAATAACTATGACTGAGCTTGAAGTTTCCTAAATGGAGTATAAAAGGGTGGCCACAAAGGTGAAAAAATACAAAGTAATGAAGAATGAGAGCTGAGGATGTGTAAAGACAGATGAGCAATATCATAGTGGCAATGCAAACAATGAGAGAAGAGCCAATGGCAAATGGAGGAGAGGCAATGACATTGATGAAGAGGGATCAAAGGAGAAGGCAAGGAGATTGATACAAAAATCTGACAAGAATTTATTTTGAAGTTTCATTTATTGTTCAATCCACCTCATTTGGGACGATTAAAATTAGGGGTTCTTGGATGGATGGACAGAGCAAGTGAAATTTAGAACAATGTTATGGTAGCAGAAAAAGAAATTATTTCTCCCAAAAATTTAAACTTACTATACTATGATGGATAGATGACATAGACTACAAAGCATGCATACCTAATAAGGAAATCAATCATGAATTACTAGACCATGAATGGTAGCCACTACTGTTGATCATGAGTAAATTCACTTCAAGACAGACTCATTGACCATGGTCAGGCAATTATTCATTAGCCCATCATTACTGTTCATCTCAGTTCACTGTTGTCAGCCCATGGTAAGTTAAAAAGACCATTAGTGGAGAAATAGAGAAAATGGCGCAATAGACCCAACATACACTTCCAGCAATTGAGCTGAGAAGCCAATCCACCATACAGCTGATCTGTCATATCATGATGCGACTTGAACCAAGCAGCTACCTAATAACTGATAAAAAAAAATAACAAACTTGAAGCTAATGAAAAATAAGAGATTGAAGATATCAAACTGAAGAAGCTAGGAAGAGGAACAAAATCACTAAAGAGAAATTATCAACCTCCACAAAGTTCTGGCATACAAAATCATCAATTACGGTAGAGATTACATGGCCAGGTCAAATCACATTGGTGTAATGGCAATGAGTCTTACAACATTACGGGGTGTAGACCTCATCAGACTTCAAAAATGCATCACTATCATATATTAGCAAATACCCATGCAAGTGCAAAGGTAGAGCACAACTGGATTATGTTTAGCCTCCTTAGTTTAGTATTATGTTGAGACATTGACCAAAAAACTATCCAGCTAACAACCATACACGAGGAATGACATGATGTATATGGAAAACAGTCAGAGAGAATGTGTTATACCTTTAAGCATTCATAAGCCTCCCATATAATTCCCACATTGAATTGAGGAGTCCCAATGAACTGCTGATGAAATCTTCAACATTCACTTCCCTGCATTTCTTGGTCTGAAACCAGTAAAACACCTGGCACACAAGCCGGATCAAGCTCCCAATAGCCACAAAGCTCACCACCCCTTTCTTCTGTTAGTCTGAATGCAGGTATTTGGTGGGAGAATCTAATGTATTCACTCACTGGAATCTCCATTGAGGTCACAACTTCTGCATTAGCCTCAGGCTTAAAAACAGATCTATAGCCATTTACCTTCGCCAAGATATTGGCTTTCATACCAGAAAGAATATGTTCACAAATCTCTACCAAAATATACTCACAATTTTTTAGATCTGAGATGCTCCACCCGATACTCCAATTTTTGTACACCGCCCAAATTTCACCAACACCAGGTTCTATCAAGTAATGATTTATTTTACCAGCTAGCTTGGCATGTGTGCGATGAGAAAATAGATGAGTATCATCAAATGTCTCATATTGACAAACTACCTCAAAAGTCCCACATCCAATTGGCATTCCTTCTTTGTGCCACCTTCTCTCCTCAGCTAGGCATGGGCAGGTGTCAAGCCATGCAATTTTTACTCTGAAATTGTGCAACTCAGTCTCCTTTACCAAACCATAGTACTTGGGGAATGTGTCTACATCACTGTAGAAAGCCCAAATCTGACCACATTGGACAGATGCAATTGTTTTTCCTTGTTCAAAGTTGTAAAATTCTGGATCAGGATACTCATATATAGCAGGAGAAAAAGGCGACTTCAAAAGGGAGTCATCCTTGCCATTAACAGTTCCATGGGCATGTTTAGACTCTAGATTTTCTTTGACACTAGTGTCTACTTCTGGAAATTTGGCTTCACTTTGAACATTTTCAGAAGGTTTTAAATTCTGACTTCCACTAGAGTGCTCTTTTTTCAAATCATCATCTTTTCTCATCCCATTTGATACCGAATCATGACTTGTGCTCTTCTCTGTTTCCTGAAAAGTATTTGTCCCAGTTTGTCTTTCATCCATTGTGGATTTCAAACTTGAACAACGACTTCCGCTTACATTTTTAATTGTGCTACTACTGCAGTTAACAGAAGGAAACATCTTTGTGAAGTTAATGGGAAGAGATGCACAATCAAGTTCCAAGCAATCCTCAGGAATACCTTCTCTTTCAGTACCCATCAACTTATATGAAGGAACATAATGAGAAAAGCGAAGTATTTCATTGGGTGGAATCACAAATGGGGGCATTTCCTTTTCCTTTGCTCGCACAAACAAGCTCACAGTATCTTGTAGCCATACCAAGGAAACGACGCTAACTCCAGATCCCGAAGCAAAATCTGAAAGGATTTCTACTATTTCATATTCACATAACTGTGCAATCTCTGTATTTGAGCTCCAAGCGCTACTCCAGCCTTTGTAAATAGCCCAAACATCACCTTTTCTAGGATAAATATCATAGGAGTCTCTGCTTTTTCCTTTTGTCCAGGAAACAACATGGGAGAACAACAGCCTATCTTCAGTAGATTCTGTCTCACCCAACGTGAAGTTTCCACAAGCTACAGGTAATTCTGCATTTGTCCATGCAGCCTCAGCCTCATTTTTAGGATTATGTTCAAGCCACGTGAAAAACAACATGAAACCAGGCGAACAAACCTTTTTGATTTGAACATAAAACCTAGGCATCCCATCATAACTGTCATACAGTGCCCATATTTGATTGACAAAAAATTGACTTGCATCCCTGAGTTTGTCAAAGTTTCCAAATTCAGGATCAGGGTAATCAAAGGAACTTTGGACAGGAGACATCTTGGGGCCAAAATCAGTTTCATCTCCAGACCTGCATGTCCCATATTGACTAGTCCCTTGTTTAATAGGACGACCATTTTGCACAACTACATTGTCACTAACACTGCCATTTGAATGAACACCCTTTCTTTTTCTTCCAGTCCGGGTTGTCGTCTTGTCTGCATGTTCACAACCATTGTCTAAACTTGACTTAACAGAAAATGCATCCCCAGATGGGCATTGTTGGTCGTTACTATTAACTTTCTGACTTGGATTGTTCTTCATTCCATGACTACTAGATGGGGGTTGGACTGAAGACACAGGTTTAGCATTCATATCGTATGCAACAAAAGAATGCAAACAGTTATGACAGCGAAGGGATCTATTTAAAATGCTTCGGTAATACTGATATCGTATACCACAAACAGGGCATATTGTCCAGAAGGTCTTTCCGAAATTGGAAAAAGAAGACTGCTGCTGCTGCTGCTGAAGATTTATCCCACTAAAGTTAAACGTGTTAAAATTATTTTGAGTCTGAGTTTTCACACTTGAACTCTGAGGATACTGCCTAGTAGGAGGAACTTTACTGGGCTTGTTTCTTTTAGAATCAAAATTGCCTCTTTTTGAACGGTCTGATAGAATCATGTGTGCTTCCCCAATTAACTTGAAGGCAGCTTCAGCACCTGGCAATTGATTCTTATCTGGATGAAGTAAAAGAGCAAGTTTACGGTATTGCTTCTTGATAGACAAGTCATCAGCTCTCAATTCAACCTGGAGAATTCCATACCAATCCATTTGTCCATTCACCTTGCACCCAGCAGAGCAATGGACATCACAGATAGTTAACATCTGAGAAATGTTCTCAATGCTGGGATACAGTTGTTGGGCCTTCAGAGCAAACTTCCGAGCCCCAATGAAATCTTGGTTTTGCATCCTTTTCTCTGCAATATCCTTGGCTCTCATAGCTTCTTCCTTGTTGCACTCCATTATCATGTATAATTGAAATGTAATTCCGGTCTTTCATGCAGTATGAATTGATTAACTATGTTTCATATTCATGCTTGCTTTTATTTTTTTCAGAAAGCAAGGAAATTTTGATGTACATATCATAACTTTCATATATTGAATATCTTTTCTGGCAGAGCTATAGATTGTTGGAACCAACAAAAGTTTAGGGCACACTACTTGCAATTATGAAACAAACCCATGTCCCTGCATTTGATGGATAAAACAAGAAGTTATTCATATTGTCAAATGCTTAATAAAAGGACACAAGTGTCATAATGAGAATTGACAGTATTTACTTATTTAGGCAAACAACACTCGTGCACTGGAAGCTTCAAGCTACTAATTTGAGAAGAAAGTGTCTAGTTATAGCGAAAATCAATGTGAAAGAATGAATCTTGACATTGCTTTAGCTCATGCAGCTTCAATCTAGAGGAATCCGTATGCATAAAGAAATAGAATCTGTAAGTAATTAGTTTTAATTTTACAAGACTGTAGCATTTAAAAGTTTAAACATTTTCTTTTTCAAGACACACATACAAACTAAAAATTCCACTCCTGTGACCTATACCTAATAAAGAAAATATGGTAAGGATCCATGCTCAAGAAAAGCCATGGCTACAGTCCAAAACTCTTCCTTTTTCACAAAAGTTGCACAAGAAAGAAAACAGTTTTTGAAAGAAAAAAAAAATACAAAGACATTAAAAAAGACAAGGAAAAAGATAGAAGAAAAGGCTAAACAAGGACATTAGGTCAAGCAGTTTTGTGAACTAAGTCGTTTGTATATATTCATTAATTCTAGTATGCTTAACTCCTACAAGCACAGCTCCCACAAATGTCAAAGCAATCATTTGAAGCTCCTTCATGTACATGAAAGACCTAAAACAATAGTAAGCTACATGTTTAATCCAATGATGATTAAGATGTAAAAACATAGTACAATGCATGTGTCTAAGAGATTATAGTTGTTCAGCATAACAATTCTACCCCAGCAGCATATACGTCATACAAGGATTGATTATAATAATAATTGTAGCCAAAATAAATATTCTCACAAGATCAAAAAAAGACAAAATTTCATTAACTTTGATACATGTGACAATCATTATAATGACATTTGTCTAGTTTCTTTTTTAAGAAAAAAAAAATTCTATTACCAACGGTATACAAATTACTGTATGAACATGTGTACAGCTAAAACTAGTAAATCCTAAAATTTACACAGTAACTTCAACAAAAATTTCCAATAACATAGTAGGTACAGTGACAGATTCTCGGGTAAAAATGTTTGGTTATTCCACAATGCCATTTCTGATTCACAAGAGCTAACAAATAAATTTATATTAAAACACATAATAGGCATAACATTATTCAGCAAAGAATGTTGACTCAAGTCACGAGCTGTTCAACTTCATGTCACGACTCACCATATAGCGTGACCGATGCAGGTTATTATCAAATAATCCTCTTTCTTACTTCCCACACATAAGCAAGAACAATATATGTCATCCAAGTTTAAACTGGTAAAACCTTTTCCAATTTTTTTTAAAGGACAATGATCTATCTTTCATTTCACCATAACCGAAACTTTAAAAGTGACAACTGAGGATTGAAGATATCAATCTAGCTGTACTTCTGATTGAGACTGAGCTACTGAGTATCAAATACAAACGTATCCTCGCCTCAGTTATACTAGTTAACAAACTTTCGACTGTACAAAGATATTACCAGATTAGGCGGAGCAGGAAGGCATAGGAACAGGGGGGAAAGCAATCGGTGGACAGACGCGAACTAAAGAGCAAATAGAATCAGATCCTTACCAACCAACGAGAGAACTCTCGGACAGGATCCTTGAAACCAGAGGGGGGAAAACACTCTCTGACTCGGCAGACAAACTGGAGAGAGTGGAAATAGAAAGAGGGGAAGACAACGGTAGGAGGATAACTTGCGGGAACTCGAACCGAAGTAGCAGGGGTGCTTCGATTCGAATGCTCGCGGCTAGGCAGAACCACTGCCGTCCACAGCCGGAACCCTAAAATCGAGTCGCGATCGTGGTGGACGAGACGGAGCCCGAAAGGGAAGGGTTGGGTTCGAACGCGCCCGAGGGATGCAGAATCAACGCGCCGCAACGGAAACACGATGAAATAGGCCACCGCTCCCGCACATTATTGTTTGTGCGGAGTTTTTTGCGCCGTTCAATGAGAGAGCGAAACAGGATAGACGTTTGCATCAAGTTACGTGATAAATGAGATGGACGGTGATGGATTGCTTGGCCCTCACTTTTGTTTTCCAAAATTGTAATTTGCTCGGTTCGCTTATTGCCTCTATACTATGCCTTTGATTCAGAGGGCTAGTCGCATTCAGATGGACGGCTATGATCAAAATTTTGACGGATGGACAGTTGAGAGATCGCTCAGGGCCGATGGGAAGATCCGGCGGTCGCAAACGAGTCGTCCGCATAGATGAAATGTGCACTACAGGCAGCGTTTTTGTTTTTGAAAAAAAAATAAGACAAAATGATTGATTCAATAAAAATCGAACATTTAGCATAAATCATTTTTTCCCGGAAAATACTCCTTTTTCATTCTAAATATCTTTTTTTATTTAATTGTTTAAAAATTAGAGCTGTGAATATTCGTTTTTATTGTATTTTTAAAAGTGTTTAAATCAAATGATATTAAAATATTTGGTTGGGAAAATTTAGTTCTGATTGATTTTGGGATAAATTTGTCAAATTTATCACAACGAGATTTTAAGTTTGTTTTCACTTAAAATTAAATTGTATTTAACTATATATTTTTTTCTTGTTTACATGGAAGTTGATCTTTTTCCTATGCCTAAATTACTTGAATAAGCCTTAGTTGTCCTCATGAATTGACATAATTAATATTTATATGATTAATTTTTTTAATAAATTTGGGATCAATTTTAAAATTGTCCCATTGTGTATTTAATTTCTCTCATATAAAGTCGCATTACGCTAGGATAAATAATCTTATGCTTTTTCAAAAAATATGGAGTTATCTTAAAGGGATTATTAATGTGACCATTATACCCTGTGCTCTAATTGAATAAGTCCTAGTTATAATTTATTTACTATTTTAATAATTAAAAAAGTTCATAGAACACATATAAAATAAAATAATTTTAAAAAGGGGGGAAATTAGGGGCAAAATAAAAATACCTCTAAAATACAGCGCATTTGTACGGCACCAAACGCCAACGCCGTATTTCTGAACATTTCCCCGGGATGAACTTCGCGCCGCCCGCCAATTGCTCGATCCAATGCTCCACCGCACCGCTGCCTACTACAACTCCCTCATCGCCGCCTATGGTCGCAGTGGACGCGGCCGTGTAGCGGCCACGCTTCTTCCCGCGATGCTGGCGGCCGGCCTCAGACCGACCCGCCTAACCTTCACGCCCCTCCTCTCCGCGCCTTCTCTCGGCCTCGACGAAGGCATCCGACTGCACTCCATGATTCTCAAGTTCGGTTTTCTTCATTCAGATGCTTTCTCCGGCACCGCCTTGCTTGGTCTCTATGCTCGATATGGTAGCTTAACACAAGCGTACCATTTGTTCGATGAAATGCCTGCTAGGACCATCGTCACTTGGAACTCCATGATTGCGGCATTCTCTCGGTTCCGCTTTAACGAGGAGTCCATATATTTGTTTCGACAGCTCTTGGCAAGTGGAATTGGTCTGACGGAGTGCTCTTTTCTCAGTATTTTGCCAGCGCTTTCCGATAACTTGCAGTCCGTGGAGCTTATTCTTGGGCTGTCTCTTAAGATAGCAATGAATTCTTTCCTTGCCGTTGCAAATGCACTGCTCTGCTCACTCTTCACTTGCTTTGGAGTGCACACAGCCGAGCGTCTGTTTAACAGTTTGCCAATCCGGGACGTCGTTTCTTGGAACACCATGATAGCAGGACTCGCAAAGAGTGGAATGCCAGAGAAATCTTTGGAGTTGTTTCAGATGATGCTTACCAACAAGGCATCGCCGAGTGATACTACAATTGTCAGTGCCATCAATGCCTGCGTTAGCATGAACTCAGCTGAGTACGGAGTGCTCATCCATGCCAAGGCCACCAAGTACGGTCTTGACAACAATGTGTTTGTGGCTAGTTCACTGATCAACTTCTATGCAAGTTGGAGAAGATTGGAAGATGCACAGAGATTGTTTGATGGAATTCCTGAAAAAAATGTTGTCTGTTGGAATTGCCTAATCTCAGGCTATTCACGAACTGATTCATCTACTTCTGTGCTTCTTTTTAAGTCATTGTTGAGATCAGAGGTCATACCAAATGAGCTATCATTCTCTTCGATGCTTCCGAGAGTACTTTTTCTAGAACTCCAGCAGCTCCATTCATTTATCATAAAGTTGGGGTACAGTAAGAATCACTACATTTCTAGTGCTCTTATTGCCTCATATGACTCTCATGGCATTCCAGCTGATTTATCACCTTGCATCAGTGGCATTGACGCAGAAACATCTACTGCCAAAATGAATGCTATAGCCAGTATTTACAACAGGGATGGCCAGTATGAAGAAGCCCAGAAACTACTATTCCAGCTGCAAAGCCCTGATACCTTCTCCTGGAATATCTTGTTAAATGCTTGTGCACGCAATAGAGACTATTCTGAAGCCTTCTTGTGGTTCAAGCATATGCAAGCTGCAGGGGATTCATTTGATAGCTATACTGCTATGAGCTTACTCAGCATTTGTTCAAAGATCAACAGCCTTGCGCTTGGAGGATCACTTCATGGCCTCATCGTAAAGACTATCTCTTGTTGTTGCGACAGTTTTGCGTGCAATATGTTAATGGACATGTATGCAAAGTGCGGTAGCATTGATGGCTGTGTGAGGGTTTTCGAAGAAATGGGTGACAAGAAGAACCTTATTTCATGGACTGCTCTTGTCTCTGGACTGGGATTACATGGTCGTCCTCATGAAGCACTTGCAAGCTTCGAGCATATGAAATCAGAGGGCTTCGAGCCAGACCGAGTTGCTCTACTTGCAGCCCTCTCGGCATGCAGGCATGGCGGTCTGATAGAAGCAGGAATGCACTTGTTTGGAAGTATGAAGAATGTTTATGGCATTGAACCAGAGATGGATCACTATGTTTGTGTAGTTGATATGCTATGTACTTGTGGACAGCTAAAGGAAGCTGAGAGGGTGATCAGTGGCATGCCATTTCAGCCAAATGGTGTCATTTGGCGCACCTTCCTTGAAAATTGCAAGAGATTTGGAAGTTTTCTAACATGAACAAGTCAAGGAGATTAAACTCGGGTGAAATGTAACCTCTTGGTTTATTATATGTTACATCATGTCGTATTATTCATTTATTTATTTTATGTAGTATGATTTATTATATGTTACATCTGTTTATGAATTTAAATTTTATCTAATTGATAAAGAAAACGTCTTCCATGGCTATCCAAAGGAAGCAAATTATATTAGCTTTCGCCTCATTTCATGTATATAATTGGTAAGGGACATAGACGTACCAAATAAAAAATATAGGTCCGCGACATTAACAGCCCTTTAAGCCGGTCCCATGAGTATAAAAGGAGGTAAATTAAGATACACATGCGGAAGATGTAGACATACCAAATAAAATCACTATGTTTCTTTGTTAAATTTGAAAATTGTTGTGACCAATTTACTAAAAAGACAGAAATCAAGAGATTGAGCGATCCAAAGTCCATTGTATAAGAGTGAAAGTTATTAGGATGAAATGTTTCTCAATTTCAACAAGTGTTTAGCTTATGCAATTACCACACATGTAGCTAATGCAGATTATGAGTTGTCACATGGACCTTTATGTATCCTAATATGCGTTCATATGACTTTCTGTGCAAAAATCATTTTTTTAATCCTTTTTCTATATTAATTATCATTTACCTCTAGCTAAATTAAGATTACATTTATATACTAGCTTATATTCTTTTTTAATCAAACTAGATCATATGAAAATTACTCACATATTTATTTACTTTAAAATTTTATTTTTATGATTATTTATTGACAAAAAATAGAATAATATTCTCAATCTCTTGACTGACACATACTTAAATTACACGACTTTTCAACTCCAACTATAAATCTCCAAAATATTAAAATTAACAATCAGTCGTCCTCTGATCTTATACTTTCTGTTTTCTCGCACCCGGCGAACTCCATTAACGGCCATAACTAACTACCCCTCCTGCTCCTCCACTTGTCATCTCCACCGTCAAATTGTAGGTTTTGATCGGGGGAAAAACAAAAAAGTACCCTATTCTATTTTTTTCATCTTTAACTAAAATACTATAACATATTTAAAATTATTATAAATAATTTTAGTTAAAATTATTTTGATATTGATAAAAATTATTTAAACATTATCAACATGATCAACATTAGTTCAATATAGAGAGACATTTGATAAGCGGGTATTCCATGAGTAAGGGCATCTCCTATTCATATATTAAAATATCAAATTTAATGTAAAAATAATATTAAATCATTCCAATTCATACATCAAATCCTTATATCAAATTTGATGTATGAATAATATAATATCATATTTGATATTATACTATTCATTATATCATATTTGATGTAAAGAAAAATTAATTTTTGAATTTTATATTATTATATAATTAATAAAATAAAATATAATTAATTTATAATAATTATTTTATTTTATTTATATTTATAGGAAAAAAGTGTTCATTATTAGGTCCAAATGTGTCATTGTTTGTATTTTCAATTAAGTATTATTATAATATTATATTTTTAATTAAGTGTTATTTAAATAAAAAATAGTAAAATATTTTAATTATTATATAAAATTATTAATAAATTAAAATATATGTTGATAATTAAATTATGAATAAGATAAATCAAATATTTTAAGAAATATATAATTTTGGTGTGATATGACGTGGATGAATTGAAGTTAAAATTATATTATTTTAAAGTGAGAATTATATCAAATTTAATAATTATGATGGGAGATGTTTAAACATCAAAGATGAATGATTAGAAAGAGAGAGAAAGAGGGGACAGGAATAGAATTCAAGCCCTGCATGGTTCCTCAATGTCACTGCTGCTCGCTAGGCGATGTGTGTTCTTCACCACGGACCATTGTTTTGTTGGTTTTTGCAGAAGTTTGGTCTAAAGGTGTTTTTGATTGATTTCAGTCATTTTCGGAACAAGATTTAGTATCTTAGAGCACTTCCATAATGGGTCCTCTCCCAACATGGTTCCAGGATAAAAGCTATGCATGCGTGGATAACACTGCAAGTTCCAAACAAACTCTGCAGAATTAAGCTTTTTTCTTCTTCTGTATGATCAGATTTCCACCATTATTGACAAGCTTCAGCTGATCCACAGTACCCAGAATTTGCTTTCCAGAGCCTGATTGAATGAATGAGCACAGGGATTGGAGATTCCTTGGCATACCAAATCCTGTTAGGTATTGACTTGCAGTAACTTTTAGGTCAAAACTACTTTTTCCATGTGCTATTTCCTGCTCTAAGAATGATGTTGTTGGACTAAGATTCCGAGATTTAGATAAGCATCAGTACTTTTCCTCTCGTGAGGTATCACTGTATTTAGGATTGTAAATGAATTAAATATTTATGAATAAATTTAGTATTCAGTTTGATAAGAATTTATTTATGTTCGTTTAATATACAAAGATTAATTAAATAAATAAGTTTCAACAATTCGTTAAATTAAATAAATAAGTTTGAACACATATGTATTCAATTCGTTAATATTCGTGAACAACGTTCGTAAATAATCATATTCATTAATAAAATTATTATCAACATGCTAAATAAATAAAATAAAATAAATAAATAAGTTTGAATTGTCAAGTTCAATAACCAATCAAATAAGTAAAAATTTCAAACAATCAAATAAATTTAAATTGAGAGCTCGATAACATCTAAATGAACTAAATTCAAGCCAAGCTTGAAGTGAGAGTTCGATAACATCTAAATGAACCAAGCTCAAGCCAAACTTCAAACAAGTTCAAGCTCATAAAAATAAACCAAGTCAAACTTGAACAATCATTTCAAAAGCTTGGTTCATTTTAGGCTCGGCTCGATTTAACTCGATTATCTTATCAAATAAATTTGAACACCCTAAAATTTAACTCGACTTGATTTATTTAGGGTCCAAACTGCATCCTCACTGGCTACTAAATCAGTCATCGTATCTATTGAATCAGGATATGAAGATATTCTCAAGATTTGGTCAACCATGCTAGTCAAAAAAAAGTCAAACATTAGTCTGCGGTGTCAATGATCGATTTGGACCATAAAATGGCCCATTTCGTAATACATAAATGGGCCGGGCTCATTTGCCTTCTAGTGGGCCCAATTATGTATCGTGGTTGTGATCTCGTGGACGGCATCTTTCACGGCCCCCGACTAAGCTAATCCACTCTCTGTCTCTCTCTCTCTTTTTTTTCTCTCTCTCTCTCTCATCGGAAGAATGGCTTCGATCCCTTCTGCGCGGCTCCCACCGGCGTCGTCGACCGGCCACATCGGCTCCGACTCCACCAGATTCCCAAGAAAAATACTAGTGTACCTCCCGCAGCCGCCGCTCCTGCCACTCGCCAGGCTCAAGCACGTCGGCCCTTCTAGGGCTCCGCCGTGCCCCTTCCTCTGCTGCTGCCACGACGGCCCTTCGTCTGGCGGGCAGGAGGAAGTTTCCTCCTCGAATGATGGATCTTCCCCTTTCAGCTGGGACTCGCTCATCCACGAGGTCGTCCGTGGCGCTGCTCAAAGGTGGGACCAGTTGGTGGTCGCGTGTCGCAATTCTTGGTCTAAGAATGGGTTGCCGGTGGTTGCCTCGGAGGCGGGAAAGGAGGTGCTTGCGAAGGAGGAGGAGGTGATAGAGGAAGATGGAGGGGAGTGGGATTGGGAGAGGTGGAAGCGGCATTTTGCGGAAATTGAAGAGCACGAGAAGCTTGTTTCCGTCTTAAAGGTAAAATATTCCATTTTTAATTGTACTTTCAGATGGATGGTGGAGTCTAGTCGAGTCAGTAATATTTATTCAAAAGAAGATCTATTTCACTTATGTTAAATTGCAAAATTGGAAAGGGAAAATTCAAGAGGCTACACATTTTCAATTATCTTGTGCATTCTCTTGGTCAATCACATTAAGAGGATCAACCATTTGAGTGTGGGAATTGAAAAATGTGGGTTTAGAAAGTGGAAAAAAAAAACCCAAACAATCTTTGGGAAGAGTTTTGAAATGATATCAGCCGGTACTAATAAAGTTGTATAGTCGTCACAATTTGGTACATGTCAATGTCAGTTTAAATCTCATCAGGCAGGTAAAGATACGAAAATGGTACATAAAGTGTAGGACATCTACTATCTGGTAGAATCAGTCCCCATTGAAGTTTTCGGACCATGGTCACACTGGTTTTTATGCCTACAGGGAGTAGCAAAGAACCACAGGCTGTTGAATCTGCAGATAGACCACAACTTTCATGTTTGGCTCAACTAAAGAACAAATGACTAGAGAAATAGAGTCAAAAGGAAAAGTTGAGCAGGGCAAGCAACATGGGCTAAATGAACAAAAATGAATCACATTTGCAACATAATGTCTTTAAAGAACAAATTCCTAGTTGACTGAAAACCATAATTATCACCATAATTCTCTAGTTGCCTAATAACTCATAATTAAACCTTGGTAGATAACAACATTTCTAGCATGTAATGGCTTTAAATGCCTGATTATTTTTAAAATGTTAAAGCTGTAACTTAACTGAAAACAACACCACTAAATTTGAAGTTGAAACTTAACCTAGTACACTGAACTTGAGTTTCTCTCGTTATTGCCATGTTTATTATATTTTAGTGAACCTTTTTTTCCAGACAACTGTAGCTTTAGTTTTGCTGATAGTTTCATGGCATTGGATGACCTTATTTCAGTCACAATTGAATGAGGCTATTTTGAGAGAGGATTATGGAGATGCAGCAAAGCTGAAGTTGGCTATGGCTGGTGCCGCAAAAAAGGATGTTATTGGAACAGCATTAACTATTATGAATGTAAGAAACTTGTCTTATGTGCTTATTGTGTTTGATTTATTTTCTAAATATTCTTGTTACCACAGAGAGCTATAGAGGAAGAGAGATACAATGATGCGGCTTTCATTCGCGATCATGCTGGAGCAGAACTGGTCAGTGGTCAGTTAGTTGTAAATAACTTATTCAATTGTTACATCATCTTCTTCATCAAGTTGTGTTTGTCCTAACTATTTGGGATTGACTATGTGAAGCTAATCCTGTACATTGATCTCTACTCATTGTGCTCTATGAAAGACCATCACTAGCAGTCAATTCTTACATACTGATTCAAATATCAATCGATCTACAGATATTATCTGACATGGGATGCTTTGCGGAAGCTGTTATTCCTTTACAGTGTATTTAATATGATAATAGGAATAGCAAATTTCTGGAAAGTTTTTTTTTTCTGTTGCATTTGTTATTATTGACATTAAGAAGTTGTCAACTTAATGTAGCATTCAGATCTGGCTGAGCTCAGAAAGGCTTAACTCACCAGGATTGTTGTTAAATTGTGCCTTGTTGTATTTAAGGCCTACCTTATAGTTTTTATATCAGTTTCCTTTTGAATTTGGGAGCATATTTTGTTGCAAGTGAGTGTTGAAAACTTCAAAGTGTGGTCCCACAGAATAAATACAGAATTGTTCAGTTCTAGGTGAATACAAATATTTTCTATGATCATTGTTCTTCTTTCTAGAGGATGAAATGTTGTCTTTAGTTAAACTAAAAAGTAAAAAAATTAACTGGTTGATGCGATCAAAATAAATTAGATGGTTGCTTGTTGTAGACGGAACTTTGTGGGGCCTTTAGCAATTTAAAGTATAATTAAATGCTCAACTCCTGGTGACTTTTTGAAAACGGAACTTTTAGCAGACACTTGAATTAGCGTTTTGATGTATGAATAAATTCTTCATATTTGAGAATTTTAGGGTCATTATAAGTTTACCTCGTTTCAGCATTTTCTAAGATTAAATCATTTGTGTTAGAATTGACTTCTCCAGCATGTGTTTCTAGTATAAATAAATTCACTTTGGAAGAACAACTAACTACTAGAAATTACTACAAAATCACAACAGGAGAAGAAATCCCCAAGCACGAGCCTTAAATATCTACAGTTTCTTTCTTATTTGGATTAATAATACTAAAATCCTATGTGCAGGATATAACTTGTACATGAATTACATCAGAATATTAGAAAACTAAAACTTGATTCCCTAGTCGATGCATAGTAAATGTATTGAATCATTAATTTTCTCTCACCTCTTTCCGTGCTTATTGTCATTATGGCCTGTCATCAGTGATTTCTGACTCTTGCTATTCCTTCAAGTTGTTGCGGGATGTTATCATTTTGCTGTCGTTTCAGTATCTCCTCTCAACTGTTTCATGCATCTCTTTTCTTTTTTTAAAGATTTCCAAGTCTGATCTTTTCAGTTCCCACCTTTCTCTGACTAAATTATGATGCTTAGGAGCTTTCATGCCATTACTCCAGCTTTGTTAGTTAACCTTGCTGGTAATAGGCACATTAGTCTTACTTTTACTTAACTAGGTTGCACACAGCTGTATACTGGCTTGAATTGAATTTCATTGCCTGTGTTTGGCATAAACTTGAGTCTCCTTGTAACAAACATGTGTTCGTAAGCCTATTCCTCTCCAATTCATAGGAATATTGTTCAATTTAGCATGTGTATCAATAGAATTTGCTAAGAAATTTTTAGATGATTTGACAAAAAATCATTTAATGGAGCATTTTCCCATAATAAATAAACCTAAGGACTCAAATGTATGGATATGTAAACCACAGGATTTCAGTCTTAGCCAGGAGAGGACAGAAACTCAATTTATAGAAAGTAAACATACTTGATCTCATAGGAAAGCCATATTTCAATGAAAGTTGCATATATGGCTTGGAGAGAGATCTTTCATATTCAAGATGCACCTTACAAAAAGGGGTCAAAAAGCCAAAAACCAGTAATTCATTTTTAGCCCTTCAAAGAAATTGTTTCTGGAGCCTCTTTCATGCCCTTTTCACATTGAGGTACCGTAAAAGGAAAAACTTTTTGGTTAACCAAAATCTGAAACACAGTAGAAAACCATTGACTTATTACCATCTTGAAATATGTTATAAACAACTAAAATAGTATATTTAAACTTTGTTATCCTACTTATGCTGCAGATTATTTCTCATATTGAATAATTTAATTCAGATTTAAGAAATGCTTGATGTTTGTCTCTATTTCGGAAGTTGTTGGAATCGTTTCTATTTTACACGATAGATCTTCTCGTTCAAGTGAAGAGTAACATGATAATTTCCCCCCTTTAATTCCTTGTTCTTCATTAAAGATTGATGTCTGATGTTGAAAGACATGCCAGGTTGGTTGGTGGGCTGGCATTTCAGAAGATGGCACTGATCCATATGGTCGGCTTATATGTATAACGGCTGAGTATGGAAGATACATCGCAAGAAGCTACAGTCCCAGGTGTATTATCTATATTCAGGTTTTTGCAAAACCAAATAATGCATCTACTATTTTGCAAATAGTTTTATTTTTATATTTATTGAGTCTGACATTAGATGTTTTTTTTTCCATACGTTTGTTTGGTTAATTCACATTGGAATTGACTAGCTGAATTTGAAATGCACTTCATAATTCATATGCATCAGTACTTGTAAGTAGGTTTGTTGTGATTATTCAGCCTGGCCCTGGCTGCTCGTATATGTAGTCATATTAAAAAAACCTAGTGCATGGTTATCCACCATAGTATATAGGAATTTACATGGCTATTCAAATTTTTAATTGCCCACATGAATCATAATTCATATCCTTTTAAATCACGAAATTCGATAAGCATTCTATACTAAGGTACAGACTGCACTTGAGAAAGATTAATGATTTAGTCCCCATCATTATTAAATAAAGTATCATCAAAATGATAGGGATTCCTTGGCTACAGAAGACAGAACAGATTCAAAGAATGATAACTTAGTGATCTTAAACAAAAAGGAGTACATTTGGACCAAGTTTGATGTGGGATTTAGTTGAGCCTTGGGAACTATGTAGTCTCTCAAATATGGAAGAGCTCCAAATTCACTTGTCCCAAGATTAAGGAAATACTACTTTCATTAGTTGCATTTCTTAAAATACTACTTGAAATATAACAATGTATATGAAATTGATTGCTTTAAGGAATTCAATGATATGATAATGTGTTTCTACGATACTTCTTCCTGTTATTGCTCGTGTATTTTTTTTTTTGAAGCTTTTGCATAAGTGCTAGACATTTTGCATCCACCGTTTGAAGAAATTTCATAATATTTCTCCATCTTTAAGTTGACAAGTTGGATCTAATTGCTCTCCCTATTTGAAACTATCAGTAGTTAGTTTCTTAGGGGTTGATCTGCTGCAGGATGTGTGAAAAAACAACATGAAGAAAAGCATAATATAAAATCACAGATGTGATTTTACATGGTTTAGCAATGGTTAGCTTTAGTTCTCTACCAATTGGAGAGAATAAGTGGCCAAATTATAACTGATTAGGCTTCATTCAGGCATCACTGTCACAATGTTATCTGAAATTTTCTATAAAAAATTGCTACTACTAGTATATCACTTTTATATCTCATTTCTCATGGAGTCATTTGAGTTTCACGAAGAACTGGTTGCAGTCACTAGTGATATGAGCCACCTGCTGAGAACTTTTCAAAGCTTAGTGTAAATTATTGTGAAAGTCAAGTTGTTTCCAAGTCTTAATGAGTGTTGAGATTGTTCTTGAGTAGTATGCTTGTTTTTTTGGACCAAGCTTTCCTGTTAATTTTGAACATATATACACACATGCACACATCTATATCTGTATTTATATAAGGTTATTGTCATATATACTATTTGATGTATGTTTATATATTAAATTTGTTGGATAAAGGACCACATTTTTTTTCTTCTCTTTTTAGATACATAGTGAGAGGTTTTATCTATGGATTTGTTTGTGTGGTAATATTGCTCAAGGGCTCTTGCATCAATATATTTGCAGACAGCTAGCCAGTGGCAGGGCAGGTTTTCCTCTCTTTGAGATTTTCTTCACCAAAACAGATGGAGATTACAGACAACAGGTACATTAAAAGTAGCTTACATCTGTAGTTGATCAGTGACTAATTACTGATGTCTAGCCAGTGTGACAAAATTGTAGCCAAAGCAACTTATTCTAAACTAACAAAATGATAATGAGTCAAGATTGAGAAAAACATGTATCCCGAGCTATTTATTCTAGACAAACAAAATGATAATGAGCAAAAGAACGATTGAGAAAAAACATGTATCCCTCACTTTAGGTGAAGATACACTATGATTTCATTATCTTCCCCACACTTCCTCCTACTACTCATCCAAGTTAATACTGAATATTATTCTATTGGGATTCAGTAGCACCTTGAATCTGTTTTTGGAGCTCAAGTGATATTACATTTTTACGGATACATTGTAAGATTGTCAAACTCTAGATGCTACATTTTTTTCATTCAATCACACACTTTGTTTAACTGCTTTAAGAGATTAGCTGGGTAAAGAGTGATGCATGCTTTTCTCAGGTGGTATATTTTCAAAAACTTGAAAATTCTGAAGACTCGATAAATAACTCTGAGAAACAACCAGGTTTGAACAGCTTAAACTTGAATGATGATCCAAAAGGGGAAAAGTCAGAAAACAGCTTACAAGCACAAGATTTAAAGACAGTCGAAGGAAAGGATGGTGATTTAAATATGATGGATGGTATTTCTATTATCCAGAATGTTTTACGAGATCTAATTCCTGGTTCCAAGGTCAGGGTCATAAAACTGGTGTCACCTGGGAAAGTGGACAAAGATATAATCAGCAAAGTTGTTGAACAGATAATGGAGGAAGAGGATGATGGTGGCGAGGAAGACAGTAGCAATGAAGAGTTAGAAAGTATAGAATCAGATGACCTTAATGCTGAAAATGACATTGAAGAGGTAGAAATGGATGCTGGAGATTTGACAAGTTCACAAGAAGAGAAAAGTGAATTATCATTAAAAGTCATTATTGGTGATTTAACACCAAAATCATCTGCTGATGTGCCCCCCACCAATCTGGTCCGTGTTCCAGCAAAGCTAAAGAAAAGAGATAACTCATTATTTTCAATAACTTTGGGACAAGATGCTGTCAAGAATAGAAATGAGAGGAAAAAACATGCTTCAAAGAGAAAAACTTTTGCTGCAAAGAATGCTGATCTTCTGTCATTTGAGCTTGCTAAAATGATTCCTGATAAAGATAGGATGCATTTGAAGGTAAGCAGCCATATATACCTTCTAACTTCTACTTGTTATTTGTTACTTCATTACATTTTCTTTAAGGAATGGATTGTAGAGGAAGGTCACTGAACCCCAAAATTGTAAGAATCTTCTGCAATTCCTGTTTCAGATACTAGATCCTTAGACCTGATACTTTTATAAGGAATGAAATTTTTGGGTAAGATAATGTGTTTTTCATACAATACGGAAATCACTCCACAAAAAAAACTCAACAAGTCACCAAAGAGGAAAATATCATAGATTGAAGAATGAATCTAGGGTCCTAACCCCTTTTATAAACTCAAAATAATAAAGTCATATAAAAATGCCTAATTTATCTCTAGAAGTTATAGCAATTTCTAATTTTCTCTAAAAGTTATAATAAACTTTTAACAACTCTTGAACATTTCAAAAACCTAATTTTTTGTATCTCTAAAGTGTTAAAAGAAATTTCTAAATTGATCTTGAATTTTCAAACTGCCTCAGTTTTAGTTGTTTCTACCAGTTTTCCACTAGTTAGACGTCTTACCCGTGTATTTCAGGATGGTATTTTTAACCAAAAATAACCAACATTATTTTTTTGCTTTTCATATAAAGTTCCTCATGGCACCATTCCCTCTCTCCCTGTTTTTAGCAACATGAATTGTAAAAAAAAAATGAATTCTTTAAAAACTATATTCTTTTGTTTACAATCAGGACCTCTTTTATTTGTTGCAACTGTCAATTTTTCACTTATAGTTATTGTGGCGCCTTATATCCCAGCACATGATGCAGGTATTAAAAGATCTTCAGGAGCTA
The DNA here is from genome assembly GCA_038050645.1 of Hedychium gardnerianum. Taxonomy (NCBI): domain Eukaryota; kingdom Viridiplantae; phylum Streptophyta; class Magnoliopsida; order Zingiberales; family Zingiberaceae; genus Hedychium; species Hedychium gardnerianum. The sequence continues at coordinate 8,651,269 of JBBUKS010000104.1, read as the reverse complement.
ATCAACTACAGTGTTAACAACAGACAGAACTATCATTCTTTATATGAAACTACACTATTCCGCCAAATTAAGATACCTTCAACTTCAGATCCACTTAGTGGTATTACTTAATATGCCAGCATTTATCTCTTATTCTTGCTCTGAGTAATATTCAGTTTTTGTCATTTCCTGTCATTTATGTTGGTTGAAAATTGTGTTAGGACTATACATTGGTTCACATGGAATGTACAGCTCCAATGTCCTCCATCTTAAGCGCAAATTTGGACAGTGGCAGGAGGATAGTACATCTCAGAAATATGCAGATCTAAAATTTTATGAATATGTTGAAGCTACTAAACTGACTGGTGATCCTTCTGTGCCAGCTGGGCAGGTATTCCTTATCATGTTTTTGCAGTTGACAGTGACAATCCTATAACTTCTTTAAGGCTTTTCAGAAAACTTCCTGATAAGCTTAGTTACAGTGCGATTAAAGGTGCTATATGTTCCAAGAAGTGCCCTATTTTGTTCCTTGTGCTATGTGTTAAACTAGCTGAGCGTAAAGAAAGATAATTACATATAAAAATATTAGGAATGACATATAGTTGCTATCATGAAAAATAACTGAGCTTACAGATAGCATTAGAACATGTTTAATGAGGAGAGAACATCCATGATGCCAACTGCCAAGTAGAATATACTAGAAGATTATCTGACGAGCTTAATGCTTCACCCATTCTTTTTTATGTATTTTCAAAATAGTTGCACATGCCTTGTCTTTCTTAGATGTACTGGCAACACTGTTTCCTAGGATAACACTGACGAGTTGCAAAGTTCATTCATATTCAATTAATATCTTACTGAACATTTACAAAAGCTACTGTCATATGGCTGCATTGCATGCCAAATGATTTAGATTTTAGTGTTGAGCATTTGAGCACAATCTTGTGCGTCCTCTGTTACTCCCCACTTCGACAAGAGCTTTATTAAGTATCATATATATAATCAAGTAATCAATAAACCATGGAGACAATGGAAAATTGGATTACATGTGGATTTTTTTATTGGTTCAATCAGAAAACCACGTGGTGGGAAGCTGACTGATTTACCTTCCTATTCGGAGGTCAAAACACTGCTTAAATATCCATCATAATGCCATGACTCCCACTTGTATTTCTCTTCCACAATTTTTCATGTTTTTTAAAGTGGATAATATTAAAATGATTATGGATTTTGTTGCACCTAGCAATTTGTACTTGTTACTGTCCCGGTTAAAATACAATTTCTAATTTTCCATACGATATCCATGCTATCAACAGGTTGCATTTCGTGCAAAGCTGGGCAAGCAAAATCAACTTCCTCATCAGGGAATAATCCCTGAAGAATTTGGAGTGGTAATTATCAGATGCATTTCCAATATTTCCTGGTGTGATAATTCTTATAAAGTTATTCTGTATCAGATTGCTAGATATAAAGGACAGGGGAGGCTAGCTAATCCAGGTTTCCGAAATCCTCGATGGGTTGATGGTGAGCTTGTGATTTTTGATGGGAAGGTATTGGTTTGTCTATCATGATATTGATTTAATGTTTAAGTCAAGACTTCAAGAATTATCGTAAAGAACCATGATCTTTATGATATATAATGTTTCTGCAGTACATTAGAGGAGGCCCAGTTATTGGTTTTGTGTACTGGGCGCCCGAATCTCACTTTTTCTTATTCTTCAATCGATTAAGGCTACCAGCTTAGGATGGCGTTGCATGTTGCTCAATGTAGATAGAAAGGTAACTTATATCCTGCTCTATCTCTATTAAAGATTAGTTTTGTAATTACAAAATTCTGATATGACTATGGATGTGTTGATGTTATCTTTTAATGACAATGCCTTTGAGACAAGTATTTCCATTTATTCAGCATATGTTTTAGGTGAATATGATTGGAGGACTACCATAGTACTTAGTATATTATAAGTTGGACTTCTGCGTACGATCAGAATTTTATTCCGACACTAGGATCCAGTCAATTAACACCCATTTTTCAAAAAGAGAGAGAGACTAGGAAAGCCTAAAATATATTGGTTTCGGACAGTGGATTCGTCAAGAATCATCAAGATTTTTCTGATTAATTGAGACTACCAGATTTTCTAGAAACACTAAATGCACGTAAATCAACCTAAACAAACAATGGTGTCATGGAAATAACCAAGATTTTGATCAGATGTTAGCTTCATACTAGTAAACTCGGATTGCTTCCTTATCTGGTTGTGGTTCTAAGTCATGATCTTTGGTTTAAGGAGTCGAGCCTGCTAAGACTTTTATTGTTTCGTGGGTCTGTTTTGTTCTGCACCTGCACCCAACGGGCAAATTCTAATATCTTATTTGATATAGGGGATATAAAGTCAAGGTCGGGAAGGTCACTCCTCGATTGAGTAAAGTCAAAGAGCTAATAGAATACCCGAGCGAACAAACGCGATCTACCGCCAGAAAATTCAAGGGGCCTCCCGTCCGATTGGATAAATTCATAAACAAGCAAAGGTATGGAGAAACTTGCTTAGAGGGATCTCCCGACTGCGACGTATCTCATTCCAACCGGCTAGAATCAACCTGTCGACCACGGACCTCTCGTTCGGACAAACTGCTAGGTACTACTCCCATTAGGATTGACAGAGCTATAAGTTTGCCGTAACATAAACTTATTAGTAATAAATATTAAATGTACAAGGAATGATGATAGCATGATTAAGATGATCTGATAGTACGAGTACCTCCCTTATCGTCGTAGACACTCCTTACTGGGGCAATATGCTTCATTAATGAAAATGATATTTTTCTCCCGAAAATATATAAATAAGTCTACGCACACAGGAGGGAGGTATGTGAAAGACATTTTACTACTGTTTCATTGTCTCGACTTTTTTCTCTCCGATCACTGACTTCAGCGTCGGAGTGGTTGCGCCGGGCATCCTCTTGGCCTTCCCTCTAACCCCCCTATTATCTTTTTCTCTCCAGGGTCGGTAAAGCTCTCCCAGGGTTCCTCTTCTCATCTGCTAACACGTGGTGGTCCGGTCAGCTAGTCATCCAGCTCGCCGGTGGCTTATCCGTTACGGAGTCTAGCACAAGAACAAATTGACGCTGTCTGTGGGAACATCAGGTCCTGAACTAGAAATCGCGATGGACGACACTGGAAGATTAGTCATCATCATGTCTTAAAGCGACTTCGATAAAATAGTAGCTACGGCGGTACAGGAAGCATTGCAACAACAACAGGAGATGTGATAGCAGCAGTTGCAGAACATATTTCCTCCATAACACACCGTGAACCCTCCTCCAAGGATGCATGGTGAGTTAGGTGAAGTGATGACAACACCTCGACAAAATTCAACGCACTCGATTGAAATGCTACTAGCTTTCTTCAGAGCCCCGATTGGGGTGTCACTCAGGCCAGAGCAGTCCGGGAAATCCTCGGTCGAGAGAGCTAAAGTTTCGGAAATCGAGAAAGGTAAGAGTGATCCTTGGCGGGTCGGGGGAACCCAATGGCTCTTCTTTTTTGGCGAATATTCTGGAAGATCCGCTGCCCAAGCACTTTCGACCATCATATATAAGTGAATACAACGGGTTGGTGGATCCTGAGGATCATTTATGTTTATTCGAGAACGCGTCTATGCTGCACCAGTATATCGACGGAGTCAAGTGCTGAGTCTTACTAATGACCCTTTCAGGCCTGACGCAGAGATGATTTAACCAACTCCCGGCCTCTTCCATTCACTCGTTCGGAGAATTCAAAACGACGTTTGTACATCATTTCTCCAGAAGCAAAAGGTACTTCAAGACTACGCTAGACTTATTTTCTTTGAAGTAGAAGCCTAAAGAATCTCTGAGAGACTATCTCCAGCGATTCAATCGGGTGACCTTGGATGTCCCATCAGCCGCTACGGAGATCTTGATGAGTTCATTCTCACAAGGGTTGCTAGTGGGGGACTTCTTCAGATCGTTAGTGAAGAAGTCTCCGCTTGATTTTGATAGTTTGAAAAGTTGAGCACTCAAGTACATCAATGTGGAGAAAGCCCAGCTCTCCAGGAGAAAAGAGACAAGCGTCCCCGTGTCCGAAGCTCACCCCGAGCGAAAGACGCCGCCGCCGCCACCATTAAGATATAAGGACTCTCGATCGGGACAACATCGTACGACAACTCAGGGAAGAGACGTGGCCGTCCACACAATGGAAGCTCTCCGCACCCCGGGGCGCAAAAAGTGTTTCCCAAGAAGTACTCATTCAGAAGATATCCCGAACAAACAACCTAAAAGCAGATGAATTGGCAAAAATGCCCAGCTCATTGGCTATATGGATGATTGATGAGCCCATCTCTGAGAACCTGTTCATCTTGCAGATTGAGTACGATTGTAATGAGGACGTGGCGATTGACTAGAGAACACATTTTATCTCCTATCTCCGGTTCAGGACAGTGCCTCCGGAAGACGAGCAAACCAAGCTCCTGAGAAGACGCGCAGCTCGGTTTACCTTGATAGGAGATCTCTTATATAAGAGAGGTTTTTCCCTACCACTTCTAAAGTGCTTTGGATCTGACGATATTAATTATGTTATGAAGGAAATTCATGAAGGCATATACGAAAATTACGTCGGAGGTCGGATGCTCGTCAAAAATGTTCTGTTAGCCGGATATTTTTGGCCGACCCTACAAGCTGACACGACAAAATTCGCGGCAAGTTGCGTTCCGTATTAGAGACATCAGAATTTGTCACATCACTCGACCGAGCCATTGAAGACATTGGCCGTCTCGTATCCCTTTGACCAATGAGAAATGGACATAGTGGGACCATTCCCGATCGGACCTTGGCAAAAATAGTTCCTCCTGGCGGTTGTCGATTTTTTTTCAAAGTGGGTAGAAGCAGAAGCCCTTGCTTGGATAACATAAGATGTTCTGAAATTCTTGTGGAAAAATATAATCTGTCGGTTCAGCATCCCGCATAAGTTAGTCTCCGATAACGGACAACAGTTTCAAGGGCGAAAGCTCCGAAGATGGTGCAAGAAATACGACATTTAATAATCTCTCACTTCAATCGCCTATCCGCAGAGCAACGAGCAGACAGAAATGGTCAATCGGAAGATCGTACGAGGGCTCAAGGTCAAATTAGACCATATGAAGGGAAGTTGGGTTGAAGAGTTGCCCAACATCCTGTGGGCATACCGAACGATACTAAGAGAGAGCACCGGTCCGACACCTTTTCACCTTGTCTATGGTGGAGAAGTTGTCATGCCGGTAGAGGTGGGTGAAGAGTTAATCCGCCGAAGTACGTATGATGGGGACAACGCCAAGCAGCGATCTTTGGAGCTAGACCTCGTCTGGAGAAAGGTGAATTCGGTCGGCGACGTTCACAAGCTGGAGCCCCAATAGGGAGAGTCGTACAAGGTCCTCAGCAAGCTGAGCTTGGGAGCCTATTATTTACAAGACCCAGATGGAAGGGAACTTGACCATCCGTGAAGCGTAAACCACCTGTAACTTTACTGAACTCGAGGGTCT
>JBBUKS010000104.1:8624628-8635747 GCA_038050645.1 Hedychium gardnerianum | reverse complement strand
ATGAAAGACCCAACCAACTCATGTCAAACATAAAAATTGCTTCATACATACCACATCATTTCTTGATGTTCCATATTATCACTCAGTATGTTAAAATTCCCATACATTGAATAACACTAATTAAAGGTTCAAGTTCACATAACTTGTTTGATCACACCTTACAGCTTGCTACTTCTTAATTTGATTTCACTAATTATAAATCATCGAATATATAATTATCACCCACATGTCACTCCCCATGCTACTATCAACATCAGTTTCTTATAACAAAATCATAAAAATCAAATATCGACTAATAGACAATCAAAAGGCAACCTATCACTATTCATCCTCAACATTAATCAAACCATGATAGAGTAAAAGGAAGTCAGTCATCCTTCCATACTTACTGCCAACAAAAATAAGGTAATTTAACCAACATAACCCAAGTTCTTAGCCTTACAATTAACATGTGCTTCAACTTAAATGAAACCTAACTCATCTTCATCAAACTAAAACCACAATCCAACTTTACCTGCTATGATGAAGCTGCTGGAATTGATATGAATGGGTGTGATCAGAGCTAGGGCCAAACCAAGCTTCTCTGTTGGTGGCTGGAACAACAATGTATCCCCCCTGGCAAAATCGGAAAACACACTTAAGCATCAACTAAACTAGAACAATTGAAAATCCCCTCAGCTTCTACCTTCCAAAAAGAAATAGAAGAATTAAGAGATCCAACTTACTTAGGTCTAACCAGCAGCAATGGTCAGCGATTCGATCTGCCCTAGACAGGGGAGCTGCAATGCTAATCTGCAAGGCAACGGTGGCGATCAGGAGAAAAGGAAGAGCTCACGGCTGTGTTTGGAGATCGAGAAAAAAAAAAGGAAAGGGCCTGCGTCGGTTGCTCGATAAGAAGGCTCACTAGCGAGGGTTGGCATGCTCCTTCACGGACGAGTGTGGCCTCCCTGAACATGATATGGTCAGAGCTTGAAGCATGTGGTGGCCGACAATCTCGGGAAGAAGAAGAAGGTCGGGGGAAGGAGAAGATCGCGGCGAGTGCTATGAGGCAGAAGTGTGTCGAGTGAGGATCGGGGGGAAGGTTCAGGAGAAGAGGGGCAAAAAAAAAAAGATAAATAAGTTTAAGTTTATATAGTTTAGAGCTCAGTCTTAATAACTCAACTTAAGCTTTAATTAATCTAGCCTTAGGGTTTTGATTAAATCAACTTTGGGTTTAATATTTCAACTTAGGTTAATTAATTCTAATCTTAACTTTAATTAAACCAATCAACTTGCGTTTAATTGATATTTCGAACAGGCTTTATCAAAAGCCTATTATTTATATCCCCGTAAACTTCTCCAATTATCTCCAATTAAATCCACCAAAATCTTCAAAATTTCCAATAATTTCCATAAATTTTATTTCTCAGTTAATACATATTTTTTTATTATTTTAAATTAATATATTTTAAACAAAAATTAGATAAGATAAATTAATTAATTTGATTTAATTTACTAGATTACTAGATTTATTAGCTAGCTTTATCATCTCACCCCTTTCTAGGATACCAAGCAAGGGAGCCTTATAGTTATGGTGAGATGATGACTAATTGGTTTATTTTAAAAAGAGTTATTTGAATTTGTATTAGATTAAAACTTAGCTTTGGGTCTCACAAGTTAGTATTTTTAGCATAAGCTTCCAAGCTGTAGTGAATCACTAGGATATCATTAAAGTAACCATGTGCCTAAGACAAAGCTTCACCAAAATAATCAACCCATAGTACTTAATAATAAATTTTGGTCTAACTAGCTCATATCTAACTGGGGTAACTTCAGCTAGATCCACTAAGTTGATTGTGCCAGATAGAACACATATGATTCAACCTAGACATGCTCTCAACACAGTTTTCTTAGCTTACTATCATCCCAATCCTTTTTGATGCTAGGTTATTAAATTCATACAATCTTTTTAGCTATTCTAACTTAAGAAAAAAAAACTTAGCATGACATGTAAAGTAGTAAATCATACAAACATGCATATCAAGAAAAAAATAGTTTTTCTTTTATATCCCCCTGGGTCATAATCTCTATAAGGTCTATCTAGGAAATGAATTTGACCCTTGGGTATCCAAAAGTGATTTGGTCCAACTTGATTAATCAAGCTTGTCTTAGGGACTCATGCTTGGACTTGGTTTCTAGGTTTATGATTTACTAATAATATGTATGATTTAAATCATGAATTAGCTTTGTATCCTAATCCAGATCTGTTGTAAATGACTCCTTATTTTCCAAGTATCATGTCAAGACACATGGAATCCGCAGTGAACCATTCCAACTTTTTTCCAAGTTCTTTGACTTGAGTTTTCAAAGTGGAATTTTCTTCCTCAAGTTGTTGAACTTGAGTTGAAGTTTCACCTTGAACTGGCTCAGTCAAAGGACTTGGATTAGTCTCTTCCTTAAGGGCTTTTACCTCCCTTTGGAGAGACTTAACTCGGATGTTGGACTTGGCTAGTTTACGAGTTAAATACGAAATTAAGCTGTATAATTTAGAAAGTAATTCATGACTTACAGCAGGGTTTGGCCCTTGGTAAACGAATACGGATCTGTGACTTCTTTCAGACTCGGCTTCGATTTCGGTCTCGGATTCGGAGTCGATTTCTCGTGCCGGTAGGGCAAGGAAGTTGGTTCGGGCTTGAACTTCTTTGTCTGAATCTTCAGATGAGGATTTATCCCACGTTGCTTATAACATCTTCTTCCTCCTTTGCTTCTTTACATATTTAAGATTCGGACACTCCGACTTAAATTGCCCTTTTTAGTTGCACTCTTAACAAGTTACCATGGACTTGTTCTTCAGAGTTGGGCTTGGTCCTAACTGAGTACCTTTCGGTTGAATTGTCTTCTTGATTTCACACTTTGATAGTCCCTTCTTTTTGTACAACTTTCGAACTAAGTTGACTAGTTCGGTGGTGCGTTCGTCGTCATCATCGAACTCTGACTCACATGTGTACTTGGGCTCGAATTGGAAATTGTGCTTTGACTCCTTCATCTTGATTTTTCCTACAAGCAAGGCAATACCTTTCTCGATTGACATAGCATTAGACTATTCATATAATTCGAATTCGAAAAAAAGTTCGTCTAGTCTAATAATTGATAGATCCTTAGAAACCTTATAAACATCTACCATAGATGCCCACAAGGTATTCCGAGGAAATGCATTGAGAGCATACCTGATTATATCATGGTTCTCTATTTTTTGGCCAATATAGTGGAGTCCATTGAGCGGATCCTGGATCCTAAAGTGTAGTTAGCTTGTTGACTCACCTTCTTGCATTTTGATATTATTCAATTTGTTTAAAATTAGATCACGCTTACTTACCTTTGTGTCGGATGTTCCTTAGTGTAGTTCGATCAGCTTCTCCCATAGATCTTTAGCGCTAGTGAAGGGTCTAACCTGGTTCAACTCCTCTTTGGTTAAGTCACACTAGAGGGTTTGAGTCACTTTGGCGTAAGACTCGACCTTCCTTCTTGTAGGTGCATCCCATTTGTCGTAGGGGAGAGGTACTCCATCTTTGATGGGGAGTGTGAATCCCATTTGGATAGAGATCTACATCTCCACCTGGGTCTCTAGGTGGAACTCCATCAATCCCTTCCAGTAGTCAAAATCCTCCCCCATGAAGAGAGGAGGGTGGGCGGTGTTGTAGCCTTCCTGATGGGCCATGTAAACACGAACAGAATCTCGCACACAAAAACAAAGGAAAGAATGTTCCAAGACTTTTGTCTTGGATTAGTAGTGAGGGAGAAAAAAAGAGTATGCAAAAAGAAAATCGAGTGGTGTTGCACCAACTTCGATTACCGAACAACTTTAAAACAAAAATACTGGATCATAAGGGGTGATCACACTGAATCTGATAAAGTGACAAAAAGCACACAAAAAATGAAAAGAAAAAAAATGCTCGAATGGTGGTTTCACCAATTCAGAGCGACCCTGCTCTGATACCAATTGAAGGATCAAAAGTTAGCACTAGAGGGGGTGAATAGCGCTTGTGATTTTTTCACTTTTAGTAGAAACACGAGTAATAATGCAGCAGAATAAATAGAAATAGAACAAGAACAAAACCAACATGCTTTCTTTTTACTTGGTTCACCGCTCGGCGACGGCTAGTCCAAGTCCTACACCCAAATGAGTGCTTTCGATAGAAAATTCACTATCAGTTCAAAGATTACAAAGATATAGAATTGGAAGTACAAAATAAGATAAGTATACCAACGACTTTAATGTAGAGGCTTGTGTGTAGTCGTTAGAGTAGCATTCTGGGGTCGTGGAGAGCTTTTTGGAGCAACACGCAAGTATGGAAGTCATAAAGAATTGTCATATCAAGCTACTGGTCGAAGTCTTTTTTTAATGACCCATCCAGGCGCGTCTATTCCCATTGAAGCACCTCTATCCGAGTCAATTTGATTGAATCCGAGTTGCGCCTTAACCACTTCCAGGTGCCTCAATCCCTTTGAGGCGCCTCAATCGCTGACGTGGCTCGATCTGATCACAGCACAACTCTAACTTGTATATCCCAACCCAGGGCCTCAATCCCTTTGAGGTGTCTGGTTGCTAACGTGTGTCGTCCAACCAGAGGTTGCCACCTCATCTTACTTCACGTTGAGGTCATTGAGGCGCCTCAATCCTTTTGAGGCACCTGGTGCATCTTGAGGTGCCTAATGTTGTCGTCATCGCAAGTGCATGGTAAAGTCGTCAAATAATAAAAAGATATTGATCCCACAGGGATTGTGAACTAAGCACTAGTGATTTAGTGAAGAAAGTTGGCTAGACTAATCGAATTGTGAGTTTGTGAATCTTAAGAGAGAGAAAGTGTGAGAGAGTGCAAGAGAGAGAGAGATATAAGAGGTCTAAGTCCAATTGATGTGTGAGGATTGGTTTGGGGAGTGATTCTAAGCTTTTGGTTTCACTATGATGTTTAGATAATGTCCCTATAACATGATCATCTCCTAATTCTCAACATTACTCTTATGAAATAGGGTAAATTCCTATGTCAAGGTCTTTTAACTTTAGAAAGTGAAATACATGTCGATGCCCTCTGTCACTAAGGGTTCAAGTGTTCGGTTGAATGAGAACCCTTTGTCACTAAGGATTTACCGATTATCCAGTCTAGTAGCAACTCTAACATAGAAGCAAAACCCTAGATCCATTTGCATCATTCGCATACACATTTCGTCAAACATGCATAATGCACAATACGCATAGCACAAGAGATAACATCTCATAGAAATAGAAAATTAGCATATCCATAGTTCATACATCATCAATCACATCATAGTTACTCCCTAATCCTAGAATACACAAGATCTACTCTATAGAAAGGGGAAGAAAACCAAAAGACAAACATTCAAGCCCTAATCTAAGATGAAGAGCGAAAGAATGTTTAACCGGTTGGAATTTTTGTCTTTAAGAGTCCTCTCCTTCCTTAGATGATGATGAATCAGAGAAATCCGTCTCGAATCGCAGGAGAAATCTCTAAAAGATGAAGTGTGAAGGACCTAGGGTTCTCCCAAGAAGGGAAGAACCACCCCCCCCCCCCCCTTCACAAAGGAGCAAAAAAACCCTTTTATACATGTGAGGCACGACCCAGGTCACTCCTGGCACACGACCATGTCTTAGAAACATGGTCGTGTCTTGAGACACTGATGGGTAGAGGCATGGTCATGGCTAGTACACATGGCCCAGGGTTGAGGAAGACCTGCTAGTGACACATGGTCGTCTCTATGAGACATGGTCGTGCCTTAAGTCTACCCAGGATAGTCACACGGTCGTGTCTGGGAGACACAGTTGTGCCTTGACCTAATGCACAAGTATCACATAGTTGTTTCTGGGAGACACGACCGTGTCCTGAGCTTGTATTGCTCTTGAGGCACTCCCTAAATCTGGCCATGTCTAGAGACACAACCTAGTAATGGCTGTGCCTGGGAGGCATGACCAAGGTTTTTCCTGGCTTTCTGCTCTGCTTTCTGATCTGTTTTTCTGCTTTACTCTCCGTGTAAGTTCTATTTCGCTCTGGAATGCATCCTGTAAATGAAAACACAAGAAGAGAAGATCTCCGAACAATATCAAGTAAAAAAGCATGATAACATAATAAAATGAAGTGCGATAGTGTAAATCATGTAAATGAAATATAAGAAGATGTGTGTCAAAAAATACATAAAATGATATATAATCTACACACATCACACCCCCAGGATTAAACCTTTGCTTGTCCTCAAGCAAAAGTATATAATTTAGATTCATGTGGAAATGAGGTGCATCATAATCCCTAGTGATTCACATTAATCCTATCCCAAAGTTTCATTGGTGAGCATGATACAAAGATTTATTTGAGAATGACCTAAATAATAGTTCTCCATGCTCGGTGCAATAAGTGGCATAACATTTTCAAGTATCAACTCCCAAGCCTAGTCAAGTCGTCATCTATCTATGTTCCTTATGCTCCCGACGATAGACACTTACCTGCCACACGCATGGTTCATCTTTCACAACTACACAATGTCTCAAATGATAGCTCAGATCAAGAGAAATATAACAATTATTTTTCCATAACCTAACTCAGTCTCAAAGGATTAACTTGTTGGTTTTCACTTACAACAACTATTTTTTAACCCTTATTCATGTTTTTTTTCTTTTTTTTTTATGTGCTTGTATGTAGCAACTTGTAGCACTAAAATCAGTAGAGGGTTTTTGATTTTTCTAAATGAACTAACATGATCCGAGTTTCTCCAGTAACCAAAATGTAATTAGAAAATCACCTTAGAAACACAAGTACTAGTCATGTTCTATAAATCATAACTATTTTTAGATGTATCTACTATCAATATCAAGCATAATGTGAAAGAGATCCTAAGACTAGGTCAATTCTTATACTCATACAATTACATACCTGCTCACTTCATGCTACTATACATAGAAAAAAAAATAGTTCACTAAACATACTAGCATATACATCACAATACATAAAAGTCTAGATAAAAGTGTGCTAGTATTTTTATAAGAAAACAAGTTATGCTAAAATGTGATAATGATGCAATTGACATGCCACAAGACTTAAAGCAAACAAACTAAATCAAATGCAGAAAATAAAACTAAGCTAACTCAAGCAAATGCAAAAATAAAATAAAACTATATACATATGTACAACTCTCCCCTAGACTTAAACTTTTCATTGTCCCAATGAAATCAAGAGTATGGTGGTGGGAGGCCATATTGATAAGGCAAATGGGGATTTCTAGGGGATGGAGGGCGAGGGTGTCTTTAAGGGAATGAAGGTGCTCCTGGCATGTTGCCAATGTGCTCATGGTACTCGTAAAGTGTGGCAACTTGTCATCTCGTAATATTCATAAAGCACCTAAATTCCTCCATTCTCTTTTGCTCATTGTAATAATCAATTACAAAGTCTGAGACCTGCCCATGAAAACTCTTTGTTTTCCCAAAATGGTCTTGTACTTCATGAAACTGCTCTTCAATCAAAGCACAATGACTTTCTAACATATGTTGGGTGGCGTTGTGCTCATCATGAAGAGTGTCCATAGAAGCACGAAAATCAAAATAAATTGAATCCAGAGTGACCCGTATCGCCATAAGCGAATGAATGTCTAGTGGGTTCAGTATCGGGTTCAACTCTATGAGAAGAGGATTCAGGGAGGTCCTCGGGGATGGAAGGAATGCCAATGGGGGGATCACGGATGATCCAATTGGCGGGATTTCTAATTGAGGTGTGGTTAGAATTAGGAAGAGGGAGAGGCAACCCATCTTTCCTAATAAAACTGTATCCTCTCTTTTCCCGACGAATCATTTTCATCGCTAAACAAGTGTCTAAGTTAATCTTGGAGTTGCCATATAAAGCTTCTAACCCATATAACTCGCAATCCAAGTTGACAACGATGTGTGTGATATACCCCCCAAATACAATAGTCCCTACAGATGATCTTTCCGCCTTTGCTAAGGCTTGGAGAAAATAATAGCCTAAATCAAAGTAGGCTTAATCCAACAACATCACCCAAAAACAATAAAGTTTGATCTTCTTTGTTACACCATCACTCTCGGCTCTACCAAAGATGATCTTTCTCATAATATGGTGCATATAACGAAGAACGGGGTTTTGCAATAAAGAAGCCTTAGAGCGTGATGGGTCATAAGCATCATCAATTAAAGTAATCTCCATCCAGAATTCATTGCTTTTAAATGAATCATGAAAATCGCGACTACATTCATTAGGAAAGCCAAATCAATTATTAAATTCTACAAGAGACCATTCAAAATTTTGATTTAAAAGATGGAAAGAAACTTTTCCTTCCTCATTAGAAAGGTGGAGCTCTATTGAACTTAGAAATCTAGGGTAAGTTGTGTAATTCAAGCTCATAAATGTGGACCAACCCATATTATCATTCATAGATTCAATATCTTCTCTAATCCCCAAAACTTTCATAGTATAATTATCAGGATAACGAGTGGAAATTAATTTACAGCTAACAAGTTTATCATATCTAGATTTTTGTTCTTGACTATGAAAAATAATGTCGTATTCATTTTCATTACCTTCGTCGCGTGCTTGTCTTTTCCCTTTGCCTTTATCGGTTGCTTTTCCTTTGCCCTTATCAACTTCCTTTCCTTTGCCTTTTTCGGAGTCATCATCTTTGCCGGATCCACCACCCTTTCAAAGTTTCTTCAAAATTCTGGACATGATTGCAAGTCTAGATGGGGGAAGAATAAATCTTGATTGTGGAAGAGAGGAGAAAAGAAAAGAAGAGAGATCTAGATCTCAGATCTTGATGAGATCAAGAAAATAGATCTAGATCTAGATCTTGATGGGAAGAAGAAAGATCTTGAATTTGGGGTTAGGGAAAATCTTAGATCTAACTCTTAGATGAGTAGATCTAGCGAAAAGAAAGAGAAGAGGAAGAATTTGAGAGAGGACTTTGATTTTCCTTGGAGGAAAGAAGATGAAAAGGAGAGAAGAGGAAGAAATAGGGGAGAGGAGGCGAACATGGCCATGTGATATAGGGCACACGACCGTGTCTCTTGGTTTATATAGGAGACAAGGGAAGACACACGACCGTGTTTAATAAACACGACCTCATGTTAAGTTGTTTCTGCTTTAGTCACACAGACGTGTTTATTAAATACGCCCGTGTCTTGAGTGGTGCTTGGAAGGGACACGACGTGTCTCTGAGACAGCCTAAAGCTAAGCTCCTTCTGTAATTGAAGAATGACCGTGCTTTTTGAACATGGCCTTTACTTGAGTTCCTGCAGCTGGAGACATGGCCGTGTCTGGTAGACACAGCCTTGACCTAAGAAGATTCTAATTTGAAGGCATGGCCTTGTCTCTTTCACATGGTTGTGACCTAATTTGCTATAGAGGGTGACACGACCGTGTGTCATCCAACACGGCTGTGTGGAGTAGGAACACCCCCCGGTCTCTCTTCTTATTTTGTGGCCCTTCTTTGCTTATTTTTTCTCCATTGGCCCTCCACACCCGTGGAAACTACACGGCAAGCTCGTGTGGGCCTTTGAACCTACAAAACAAAAGAAAAATATTAACAAAATTTTATTAACAAAGATAGAGAAACAAAAACTAAAACTAAAGTAAACCCTTGGGTTACCTCCTAAGAAGCGCTTGTTTAAGGTCATTAGCTCGACCCTTGACTTGGCTCTTCTATGGGGCGGGGTTTAGATAAATAAAGTCTCTTATTTTCCTCAACTGGCATCCCCAAGAAAAATCTCTTCAACCTCTGCCCGTTTACCTTGCAAGATCCTGATTCTTTGCTCCAAATATCAACTGCTCCATAGTAAAGTCTCTTATTTTCCTCAACTGGCATCCCCAAGAAAAATCTCTTAAACCTCTGCCCGTTTACCTTGCAAAATCCTGATTCTTTGCTCCAAATATCAACCGCTCCATAAGGATATATCTTTTGGACTCCATACGGTCCCGTCCATCGTGATTTTAACTTCCCCAAAAAGAATCTCAATCTAGAGTTGAATAGCAAAACAATGTCTTCTTCTTTGAATTCTCATAGTGTAATGTGCCTATCATGCCACTTCTTGGTTCTTTTCTTATAGGACTTAGCATTCTCATAGGCGTCCATTCTTATTTCATCCAATTCATTAATTTGTAGTTTTCTTTTTTCTCCTACTGACCTTAAATCAAAATTGAGTTTTTGTATTATCCAATACGCTTTATGTTGCAACTCCAATGGAAGGTGATAGGGTTTTCCATAGACTAGCCGAAAAGGTGTCATTCCAATTGGAGTTTTGTAAGCTGTCCGGTAAGCCCATAAAGCATCATCTAATTTTAGAATCCAATCTTTTCTAGTAGTAGATACTATCTTTTCCAGTATATTTTTGATTTCTCTATTTGAAATTTCTACTTGATCACTTGTCTGCGGATGGTATAGCATTGCAATCTTATGGTTCACCCCGTATTTCTTTAGTAGGGTTTCAAACTATTTTTTAATGAAATGAGATCCTCCGTCACTTATGATCGCTCTAGGCACTCCAAACCGAGGAAAGATTATCTTCTTGTACATTTTGATAACTGTCCTTGCATCACAAGTAAGAAAAGCTATTGTTTCCACCCATTATACACATAGTCTACTGCTACTAGGTGTAGTTATTTCCATATAACAAAGGAAATGATCCCATGAAGTCTATTCCCCATAAACCAAATAGCTCGACCTCAAGAATATAGTTCAAAGGCATCTCATGGCGCTCAGTGATATTGTCTGTTTTCTGACAGCATTCACAAGATAGAACATATTCTCAGTCGTCTTTGAATAGATGGGGCCAAAAAAATCAGGCTTGCAAAATTTTTGTCGCTGTTTTCAAAGCCCCAAAGTATCCACGATAAGTTTAGGAATGAGACTGATATAGAATTTCCCTCGTATCTTCCTCTGGCACAAATCATCGGTAGATTGCATCACTGCATTTCTTATAGAGAAGAGGTTCATCCCATATAAAATTCTTGACCTCTACAAAGAATTTATTTTTTTGCTGGGCGGTAAGATCTAATACTAACAATTCTATTTACTTGGTTTGGAGCCCAGCCGACTCCTACTCCAAGAACCCACGACCCTTTGGATCGTA
>JBBUKS010000104.1:8599981-8617854 GCA_038050645.1 Hedychium gardnerianum | reverse complement strand
AAAAGGGAGGCTAAAAGCATCATTTTCTTCTCGTCACAACTTGAAGGGGAACATAGGCGTATCGGATGACATAAATTGGTTGTACTGCTAGATGCTCCTGCATCAAAAGCCCTTCAAGTTTTATAATATGTGGACAATCCATCCAGACTTCAAGCAATATGTGCAGGGAAATTGGGATTAGGCAAGCATGGAAATCACAAATGATGCAGCCCACCATCAAAGCTACCAGCACATCTCAGAAAGATCAAAAAGGGCACAAATACATTTGGAGGAGGTACAAGAGAGGGTTCTAGCACAAGGCATTATGGATGGGGAATATCAGGAGGCAAGGAAAGTTGTTGATCTACTTGTATGGGCCGAATACCTTTTCTATCAACAATGTGCCAAACTTATCTATTTCAAGGAAGTTGACAGGAACACCACCTTCTTTCACTCCTTGGTGAAAAGGAACAACAAAAGAAGGGAGATAGTGGTTGTGGAGAAAAGTACTGGTGATACTACCTCCAAGCCTGAGGAAGTGGTGCAGGAGTTCACGAGGCACTTCCAGACATAGCTTGGGGTACAGGTGGACCTAACCCCATTCGAGCCAGAGTGCATGCAGTTTGGAAAAGTACTCACGGCAGAGCAGTAAGACCAACTGATCAGAACCCCCACCGAAGAGGAAATCAAGAGAGATCTATTTGACATTGGGGGCCTTAAGGCACCAGGACCAAATGGATATAGTTCAAAAAATTTCAAGAAGGCATAGGACACAGTCAAGAAAGATTTCACAACAGTCGTCTTGGAGTTCTTCAAGAGTGGTCAGTTGCTAAAATCATGAAATCACACACTGATTACCCTAGTACCCAAAACGGCTCATGTAAGAAAAGTGCAAAACTATAGGCTCATCTCTTGTTGCATGGTGTACTATAAGGTCATATCCAAGCTCCTTGTAGGTAGACTGGCAGACGTGACTACCCAGCTACTACATCCTGCCTAGACTACTTTTGTCAAAAACTGCTTCATCACAGATAATATCCACTTAGTCCAGGAATTGCTACGCAGCTACACTAGGAAAAAGATTTCTCCGAGATGCATTATGAAAGTGGATTTACAAAAAGCCCTCGATTCAATGCACTGGGATTTTCTGCAGAATGTCCTCTCAGCATCACAGTTCCCAGCCACCTTCATCACATGGATCAGAGAGTGTATTACTACCACCACATTCTCTGTAGTGATCAATGACATCATGGATGAGTTCTTCAGAGGCGGTAGAGGACTCAAGCAAGGGGACCCGCTCTCCCCCATCTCTTTGGACTATGCATGGAGTATCTGTCTTGCTCACTAGCACGATGTACCATTAGGTCAAATTTTTACTTTCATCCCAAATGTGAGCGTCTGAGGATAACACATTTGGTATATGCAGACGACCTATTACTTTTGTTCCATGGAGATGTTACCTCAATAACTCAACTGATTGATTTCTTAGCACAGTTTGCACAAATGACAGGCCTCATAGACAATTTAGCCAAGTCCAACATCTACATGACAGGAATAGATGCACCCACACGGGAATGAATGCTCACCATTATAGGGTTTTAGGTGGGCGAGATGCCCTTCAGATACTTGGGGATTCCTATTATCTCCCAGAAATTGAAGAACTCTTACTACAACACATTGATGGATTCCCTTACCAACAGGATAAATTCATAGCCGATGAGTACTCTCTCTTATGCAGGGAAAGCCCAACTCATAGCCTTAGTACTCCAGGGTGTAGAATGTTATTGGATGTCCATCCTAACCCTCCCCTATGAGATCATAGACCGCATCTACAGCCTTTGCAGATATTTTATGTGGACTACCAAAAATCCACTCATAGCATGGTCAGAGTTGTGCAGGCCCAAGAGGGAAGGAGGTCTTTGCTTGAGAGACTTGAAGGCATGGAACCTTGCTTTACTGACCAAGGTACCATGGCGTATACATGACAAGTAAGACACTCTATGGATCTGATGGGTACACTATACATACTTACATCATGTGGGTATTTGGGCATGGCAAGGCAAACCAGCGGACTCACCACTCATCAAGAAATTATTGTACATCAGAGACAGCATTTTAGCAGTGGCAGGCAGTCCAGAGGTCGCAGGGAAGACTTTGGTCGCATGGTTCAATGAAAAGAAGGGGATGAGTCTGGAGGGCTTATGACCATTTTAGATATGAGAGGCCTAGAGTCTGGAGGGCTTATGACCATTTTAGATATGAGAGGCCTAGGAAGCCATGGGTAAAGATGGTCTAGCAGAAGTACCTTCAGCCCAGTCATGTTTTTACCCTATGGATGCTAGTGCATGGACGACTCCCTGCACGTGTCGGATGGGAGTATCTGGATTGTAAGTACCCTGGGATAGTTTTGATGTTGATCAACCAAGTTAAGTTAGACCTTGTGTGTTTTTGATACCTTGTGTCTGAGTGTGCAGGGACTTAGGAACATAAGAAGTCAAACGAAAAGACGCAACGAGCGAGAAGGATGACGCAGAAAGCGAGTTGATAGGTTCGGTGTATTCTAGGGACAAGGAGTTGTGGAAGAGTACACCGGTGGAACAAGAAAGATGCGCACGATGTATTCGAGGGACGAGAAGTCGGGGAGGAAGCCTGCTCGAGGAGAAGGCCGGAGTTGGGTTCGGGTGAGCTCAACTCTTGACGGTCAAAGCATCACCCAAGCATGCGGAACTAGAAATGGTCAACAATTATGGTTGACCATTTCAGTCTCTCGAGGTGCCTCTATTGCTTTGGAGGTGCCTCGGATGTTCAAGCACTGGAGGCACTTCAGATGCCTTGGAGGAGCCTCGCCCCTCGGATGCAATGGAGGCGCCTCGGATGCAATGGAGGCGCCTTAACCACCCAGAAAGTTGTTGTGGAGATAAAGTCATGTCGGCAATGATGGAGGTGCCCTCAAGTAATGGAGGCGCCCCCATGACTACCACGTCAGCAGACGCCCGTTGCTGAGGATGACGATGATGCTAATGGAGGTGCCCTCCAACAATGGAGGTGCCCCCATGACTGTCATGTCAGCAAATGGTCAAATCGACTAATTTGTTATAAATAGAGGTCTCGTCCTCTTAATTTATAAAACACACTCGGTACTTTCAATTTCATTCTAGTTTTCCAAGTTTGTTCTTTCAAGTTTGTAAGAGCTACTCCGCCTTCATGAAGGAGATATTTTAGAGCTTTCACTTGTCTTGGATTAACAACCACCCAGATTGTAACCAAGTAAACCTTTGAGTTTCTTATTTCTTTTTATGTTATTTTTTTAATTAATTAGTGTGTGTCCTTGCTAAGTTCAAGTAGCAAGAGAAAAGTTCTAAATTTTTATTATAGGGCTATTCACCCCCTCCCCCCCCTCTAGCCTGTCCACCCAAACCAACAATAGGTATCAGAGCAAGGCCGTCTTAGAAGGACTAACCACCGACTAAAACAACAAGAAGATGGCCGGTTCAAATATTCACTCACTAAAGTTCGAGGGGGAGGTTGCACTATGGAAGTGACGAATGGAGGTATTTTTCAAAATCGATGTCAACATTCTACTAACAATTAAGTATGATTTTGAAGCACCTAAGGATGAGGACGGAAGAGATAAAGAAAAGAAATTGTGGACCAAGAAGCAGTAGACCAACTTTGTGGCTAACGAGAAGGCAAAATTCCATCTGCTAAGTGTTCTACCACCCTAGGAGGTCAACCGGATCGGCGCATATAATTCGGCCAAAGAACTCTAGGAGAAGTTCCTAGAGCTTCATGAAGAAACCTCGGAGACCAAACTAGCAAGACGAGACTTGCTCCGAAATCAACTAACAAACTTCCGGATGGAAAAGGTAGAAAAGGTGGCTCAATTGCACGCAAAGATCAAGGAGATGATCATTGGACTCACCAACCTCAGAGAAATGGTAACGAATTGGGATTCGCTAAGGTATGCTTTAAATGCATTTTCAAGAACACCAGAATGGACGTCAATAGTAGACTCCTACTATATCTCCAAAGATCTTGAGGTAAGTACATTAGAAAGTTTATTTTCTACTTTTGAATTACATGAATCTAGATGTGCAGATCTAAAAGATATAGACACTTCGAACCAGAACATAGCCTTACAAACAAAACAAGAATGAACTAGATTTAGAGTCATCACTTGACGAAAATGAAGAAGCATACATGGTAAGAAAATTTAAAAAGTTTTTTAAATCTAACAACTTTGATAAGACACAAACCAAAAAGCCTCTTCGAGGAAGAAGAAAAGTGAAATGTTACAACTACAATAAAGAAGGGTATATCAAAGACAACTGTCCCAAATTGAAGGGGAAAGAACAAGATAAAGATAAAAGGTCAAGAAAATCCAATCATAAGAATCTCAAGTCAAGATGGAGCGACTTATTGTCTAAAGAGTTTGAGAACGAAGAATACGCTGAACTAGCACTAACGGTCGACTACCAAGAGGAGAGCATCGATGAAGGGGGAGCTACTTCAGAGGAAAGCAGCGATGAAGGGGGAGCCTCCAACTGTGAATTTGACATGATAAGTGAGATACATCTTCTACCTCCTAATCAGTTATACGAAGGTATTATATTGATGTCTAGATCTTTGTCCAAATTAAGAACCAAATATGTTAGTTTGAAAAGATTAGCATTGACTTTAAAATATAATTAGCAAATGCATGTCCACTAGCAAAATTTGATAAACTAAAAATTAAACATATTAAATTAAAAGATTTAGTAGAGACTCAAAAGCAAAAATTAGGAAAAAAAATTAGAAATTCTTTTGTGAATATTTTTGCTAAAAATTATGGAGTGTTTAACTGGTATTTTAGAAATCATAGGGGTCAAATTACAAAAAAAAAATAAAAATGATATTCCTAGAAAATACCTAATTAACCCAGTATATAGAAATTTATTTGACGTATCAAAATCTGTTCTAGCTTACTAAATTGTCCTTCTATGTATGCTAGAAAGTAAATTGTTCCTTATGCACTAGTCACTGTTCGGGCTGGCTAGACTAGCCCCCGTGATTTACCTCCTCCGTGTTGGTCCTGGGACGGACTGGCGGGGGCGCTGGGGGCGCTGGGGGTGAGCGTTTCGCCTTTTGCCACAATAGAAAGTAAATTGTTTGATTATTAACATTTTATTAGGAAAATTAGTTTCCATAGACCTTTTGTATAGTTTTATTCAGTTTTAAATTTTTTTTTGTGTGATAACAATGATGTTTTTAGTTAGCATAAAAAAATTTGAATTTTTTTTATTGTTATATAATTTTCTATGGATTTTATAACAAAAATTAAAATTTTAAAATTAAAAATTTTTGGAGATTAGTTTTTAAACAAATTTATTTTTTTACTGATAATCGTTAAATTTTGAATGCTCAAAAAAATTTGCAAGGTTTTTCAACATTAAATTATATTTTTTAAGCATTTTTCTTCAAAAATGTCTCATTCAATAAAGAAAATTATTTTCTCATTATATGAAAAATTATTTTTTGTGAAAATTTTACTTTGATCAGATTGATACTGTTTCACATTGTCAAAAAAATTCAGATTTTTTTCTCTATTTTTTTAATTTATTCACATATATTTTTATATGATCAAAAAGGGAGAAAATAAGAGTGAAGTTAAGGGGAAGATTGTAAAACTATTGCTTGTACTTAATTATAATTTTTTTTTACAAAATTATAATATTTTTGTTATGTAGTTAATTTTTATAAATTAATATTTTGTTTACCCTAATTTTAACTCGAGTTGATGCACATCAAAAAGGGAGAGATTGTAAGTATCCCGGGATAGTTTTGATGTTGATCAATCGAGTTAAGTTAGGCCCTGTGTATTTTTGATACCTTGTGCCTGAGTGTGCAAGGACTTAGGAATACAAGAAGTCGATCAAAAGATGTAGTGAGCTAGAAGGATGGCACGAGAAGCAAGTCGATGGGCTCGGTGCATCCGAGGGACGAGGATCTGCGAAAGAGTACACCGGTGGAACGAGAAGAACGTTCGCAGCGTATTTGAGGGACAAAAAGTCGGGAAGGAAGCTTGCTCGAGGGGAAGGCCAGAGTTGGGTTCAGGTGAGCTCAACTCTGAACGGCCGAAGCATTACCCAAGCTTGCGGAATGAGAAATGATCAATAGTTGTGGTTGACTATTTCAGTCGCTCGAGGCGCCTCTATTGCTTTGGAGGCGCCTTGGATGTTTAGGTGCTGGAGGCACCATCTGAGGCCCCTCGCCCGCTAGAAGCTAGAAGCGCTTCGAATGCAATGGAGGCACCTCAACCACTCAGAAAGTCATTGCGGAGATGAAGCCACGTCAGCAACGATGGAGGCTCCCTCAAGCAATGGAGGCGGGTCCATGACTGCCACATCAGTAAATGATCAAATTGATTGGTTTGCTATAAATAAAGGTCTCATCCTCTTAATTTATACAACACACTCTGTACTTTCAATTTTATTCTAGTTTTCCAAGTTTGTGCTTTCAAGTTTGTAAGAGGTTACTCCGCCTTTACGAAAGAGATATTTTAGAGCTTTCACTTGCCTTAAATTTAACAACCACCCAGGTTGTAACCAAGTATATCATTGAGTCTTTTATTTCTTTTTATGTTATTTTTCTTAATTAATTAATATGTGTCCTTGCTAAGTTCAAGTAGTAAGAGAAAGTTCTTAATTTTTGTTGTAGGGCTATTCACCCCCCCCCCACCCACCCCCTCTAGCATGTCCACCCAAACCAATATGGAGGACAGACGGTGCACTTTCTGTGAATAAGAGGAGGAGTTGTTGGACCATGTGTTCTTTCGATGTAGCCTTATCAGCCAAATTTGGGGAGAGTAAGGGTATGACTGCAGATGAGACCAGAGTGACCACCTACCGACATATGTTGTGGGTATTCATACTTTAGTACAGGGGGATATCAGTCCTGACCAGGGCAAGGAACTGCAGCATGTTTGGGGGAAGGAGGCTGGATGGGGAGCAAATATTTAGGAAAGTACAAGTTCATGTCTACTGGTCACTTGGCGTCCTCTCGGATCAAGCACTCCGATAGGGTATAGGTTAGGTGATATCATTTTGAGGGCACTTTTCATTTTATATATAGTGTCCTAGCATGCATTTTCTATATGCATTTAGGTTATAGGCTAGTTAGGACACAACATACATTTTGATAGTATATGAGGTAGAGGTTGAGTCCACATAACCACGAAATATGCATTATAGATTATAGAGAGCATACACATATAGATAGGATCGAAAAACCCATTTTGCTGCTTTTGAGAGGTTGCATCTTACATAGGTATGGAGAGTTTTATAGTGTCCTAATGAGTCCATATCAGGCATACGAGTACGCCACCTATAGTCTGTCGGACATACATCTTACTTTTGACTACAGATTGTATAGAATTGAGGGTATTACCTTGTGCTGACTTTTGTTAGTACAAGCAAAAACCCTTGGTTAAAAAAAATAAAAAAGATGCATTACCTTGCCTGACGCCTATTTGGAGCCTTGAGAGCTATGGAGCCTTACCATATATAGAGCTTGGGAGACATGGAACCTAGGAGTTGAGATGTGCATCTTGAGCTAGTGAGTCGGGTGGAGCCACATCGGTGAGTGAGAGATGCATGAGTTTGATGTTGTCACATCAATGAGAAAGAGAGGAGAGCATATATATGATGAACCAGGTAACATCAAACCTGGGATGACTAACCTAGCCCTACAAAAGTTTTCCACCGGTCGTCAGGGTAAATCGGGAAGTGCTCGCGGCGAGCAACCCAAAAGCCCAACATCCCTTGGTTGTACGCCCTATTTGGAGGAAAAATTCATACAAATGCGCCATAGCTAGGGATCGAACTGTGGGTGCCTGAGTGACAACTTGGCTACCCTATCACTACATCGTAACCCCGAGGGCGAGGAGAGTCTATATGA
Source organism: Hedychium gardnerianum (assembly GCA_038050645.1). Taxonomy (NCBI): domain Eukaryota; kingdom Viridiplantae; phylum Streptophyta; class Magnoliopsida; order Zingiberales; family Zingiberaceae; genus Hedychium; species Hedychium gardnerianum. Next base: position 8,609,940 of record JBBUKS010000104.1, on the reverse strand, counting down.
TGTGAGAGTATGAGGAGTGAGACTTTACATCATGTGTATTGAGTACTTATTGATGTAGATGAGGAGCTAGGTGAATATATCCATCTTAGATGATCTATCTAATCTGCAGCAAACGGCTCACGGTAAAAATATGTCAAATCCATTTATGGCTGGAGCTTTGTCAAAAAACCCAAGAGGGTGAATAGATCCACTAGAAAATTTTGTCTAGTCCACAGCAAACGACTCGTGGTAAAGACGCGTTAAATCTATTGATAGTTGATCACTTGCTAGAAGTGACTAAAGGATGATATCAATACACATTGGAGGCTTTGTATGATCTTGGGTACATACATTAGGGGTCAACCACACCATCTGCGCCACGCAGGCGATCGGAGGAGCCAACCATAGAGGACACACAGAGATGATGGTTGGACCACATGCGGATGCATATGCATGGAGGATTTTATATGGAGCATGTTTGTTTTTGGTTGATAGTGACGACATGGATGCACGTGCATGGAGGACTTTGCATGAAACTTTGTTTGGACAGTGACGACATCCTCTGGTCGGCGTTTGATCTTCCGTTCCCACACGATAGATGAATAGTCAATCGAAGCTTGAGATGGAGAGTATTGGTACTCGAGTAAACACATGTGCACTATACCTTGGTCTCCTTTTCAAATCTGACACTTTGTCAGACATGACAGGAGAGAGAATCATCGTCACTATTATATATTTTGTATATTTTCTTTTTATGAAATGTATTTATTCTTTTATAAAAAAATAATAATTTAGTGAATTGTTAGGGTGATTCATCTAATGCAAGGCCATGAGCATAGGTTATTGATTATTTATCTCTATAGCATATTTGATATTTTGATTGAATATGCAAGTGTACTTACTATTTAATATTAAAAAAATGATTGTTGTAAGACACGAGTCACTCAAAGCCCTGTGAGATTTTAAACTCTTTCATTCACACACACTTGGAGCTACCATTTCACCGTGTACCAATTTCAGAAAAAGATGCCTAAATATTACTATGATAAATATATACATAAACATACAGAGAAAAAGGCTTGGGGAAAATTAAGGCAGACTAAATTAGTATCAAGACAGCAATCAGGGATTAAAGAATTGATAGGTAATGAAATTTCTAACAATTCTAGGCAAACAAAAAGAAAGCTTCCGTTGCTTCTTATCATCTACACACCAAATTAGGCTTTTGTCATTCAATTCAACATCAACATGACATAAAAGCTTCTGTTGCCTTGCCAGAAAACCAAATTAGATTTTTGACATTCTGTTCAAATATCAATATGACATTCTTATACCATCAAACAACCATCATAGCTTTCGACCAGAAAACCAAACCATCATAGCATTCTTATTTTGTTGCCCAATGTGGGCCCTGATGAGAATACAAATGATATCCAAAGTCCAAGCATCTTATGGGATCTCGAATCCTCAATAATCTTATTATGTGAGGGAAAGCCCAAGGAATAAAACCTAAGAAACTATATTTACAGTAGGGGAATTGTTGGTATACACAATTTTATACTTGATTCAGGATGCTGACAGGTTACCGGAGAGCAAGGGCACTAATACACAGTGATAACAGATTAAAATAACATCAGAAGTTTCAGCCATCATCACTACCTTCATTATTGTCCAATATCAGCAACTGCTTCATAAGATAGTATCGCTTGAGATAGACCAATATGAAACTAAAGAAAATGGCAGAAAATAAACTTCTTCGGAAACATAGGACATCAGATGGTGAAATTGCTTGCCTTCTCTTTCATACTCTAGCAATTTAGCATTGTTTTGTTGCCACATCTTGTTGATGAAAATTTGATCTTGACAGCATAGTCCTTCTCAGTTTATATGACTGCAGATGGAAACATCCACGGGAACAAATAGTGAGCAAATTTACCTATCAATATATTAGAATGCTAAAAAGGACAGTCCGGTGCACGAAGCTCCTGTCGATTCAGGTCTATTGTACGCAGCCTTACTCTACTTTGCAAAGACTGTTTCCGCGACTCGAACCCGTGACCTTCATATCACATGGCAGTAACTTTATCGTTACACCAAGGCTCCCCTTCATATTAGAATGCTAAAGGTGATAAATCCTTAATGGACTCTTCAATTATCTTGGCTTTTCAATTATATGGAATTTCAAATACAAGTTTGATTGCAATTTGTGAGTTCGCAAAACTATGGCTTTTGGACCATGTTTATAGGTTTTCTAGCATGGCTTTAACATTAATAAAGAATGCACATAGTCAAAACTATCATTTGTTTCACAAGATCACAAAATCATTGCTTTTGGCACATTTTTATAGGTTGCCTAGCCTAAATTCAGCATTCACTTCAACATTGAATGCACATTGTCAAAACTATCATTTGTTAAAAACTGATATAAGAATTAAATTTTCAGAACAGATTAGTAACAGAACAACAAAGTAGCACCCTCATTTTTTATTTGAAACGTTGAAGTATGCTACATAATTTGCAAGCTCAGGATCATACAATGCTTGACTAGTAAAGAAAAGGCATTGACAAATTTAAGATTTTATAAGATGCATGTGCAAATTAATTTCTGGGAAATAAAACATAAAATCTTGTAAATGTGGTTGGAATCAACCTTGTTCTTGATTTCACGAAGCAACTCCTCCCTTAAGTTGAGCTCCTTATTACTGATTCCATACCTTGGATCCTTCTGCACACTAAACTTAGCCTGAACTTGCTGCAAACACCATAGAAAGAGAACGATGAGATTTTTCTCCAAACTAACTGCTACAAATAACAGAAGAGCTGATGGTAATTTTTAGTTATGATTGTTGCCTTTACAGAATATTATACCTTTGGCTCAGAAAGACATGGTCTTGATGCATGTTGGTCTTGTTGACAAGGAAAAGAAATTTTAGTAGCTTGTAGACCCTTCAGATGTTTGGTTTCATGAGAAATGCTAGCAACCTCATCATCTCCTACCAATGCTGTTTGTGATAGTCTCCACTTCATTGGGGGAAGAGGTGGTGGAGGTGGCATGCCATTTGTCTGCAATTCAAAACTTGTCAAGTTAAATGTGAGAGAATCATGTCTTCCTTGTTGGGTTCTCAAGGATGTAGAAGAATCTGGATCTGGAAGGTCAAAAACTGGTAAATATGGATCATTCACATGACTGTTACCAACATAATTATGCAATCCATTTCCTGTGTCCATGTTGAAATGGTTAATTGGCTGAAAATTCATACAGCTAGAATAGGAAGTGTTGAACAGTGGATTTTTGGGTGAGTCGTTACAAAATTCATAGTCTTCACATTCACTTTTATCATCATTTGCCCACAGTTCCGAATTAGAATTTGTGTGAGAGCTGACAATATTCTCTGAAGCATAAGAACATGATCTACTAAATGTATCATCATCCAACTCTGAAACAATATCTGGTGAGGGATTAACTGATCCCTGAAGTATTTGAAATGATGGGATGATAAAGTCCTCATTATTTTCATTGGGACTGCTATCCAAGACTTTCAGTTTCACTTTGGAGTTTCCTGAACCATTAGTATGTTGAAAAGATGCATTCATTTCTGTGATAAGTGGAGAAGCCTGTTTGGAGTGACTTGAATTTGAGGTCTTTATCAATGTTTCACAAGCTTCTTTATGTCTATTTAGACATGAGATTTCCTCAGATATCTTTTTCTCATTAGCAGGTGAATGACTACCGGTCTTTGTAATTGCTAATTTCTGTTGAAGAGAGTCTGCATGAAACCTCTGAGCAAAATCAGAAAAACCAGAAGATATATACTTTGTGTTTCCGCCAAATGAATGATACCTGGCTGATGAAGTTCCATTTCCAGTACCAGTGGTTGTGGCCGCAATAGTTTCAATGAAAATTTGATCCATGTCAATAAAATCGTTGACTTGATTCATATCAAATATTCCAGATGGAACATGTTTTGAAGCATGTGACTTCTGCTTAAATTCAATATCATGCTGTTGATTTCCATTGCAAGATGAAAGAGGTTTAGAAGAACCATTTAATTGAACAGGATTATAAGCCCTAGCTGGAAACAGAGTAACATTTGAATCTCTCTGAGCCAAAGAACTCGAACCAAGATAAATTACATTATTATACTTTGAAGAACTGGAAACTCCTGATGTAGTACCACTGAATGAAAAATTTGCATCTGGAATGGTTTCTGATTCATTCTTCCAAGACTTAAGAACATATTTAGGTAAACTAAACGTAGAAGTTGTAGAACCAGATACTGGATCTGTGCTAGAACTATGTAAAACCCGAGGATCTAAAGGTTTCGAAGGCTCAACTCCGAAAAGACCACCATTAGACCAAAGTTTTACAGAAGGTGCATAAGATGTATTACCAAGAGGAAAGTGTTCTAACTTTGATGTGTTGGATCCATTTACATCATCCATCACAATATCTGGATATTCTTGATTTTGACAAGATCTGGAAAATCCTCTATGAGGATGCATATGGTTGGAGTTGCCTGGAGGAAGCATGGAAGAAGCATGGCTCAGAGAACTGTATGATGCATTAGACAAAAGATTTGATGTAGTTTTGTCCTGCATTTCTTGAGAAGTGTAGTTAACTTCAGGTTTCATTTGACACTCAACTTCTTTCTCTACATCAGACTCCAATTTATTGTGAGCAACAACGAAGCTGTCTATGACACTCACCATTTTGTTGAAGTTATTTTCTCTAGGTAATGATCCTTGAAATTTACTAGTATCCATCAAGATGGATGCTTGATTGAGTGCTTCATTATTGTTGCACTCCTTTGTTGCAGTCCCTACAAGTTGAAATTGTGCAACCATACCTCTTGGTGCTGGACTTCTAGGTTTGACAATTTCAGTTTTGTCATCCCATGTGACTGAATATACTCTGCTAACAATTTCTCTATGCACTGATTCTTGTTTATGGTTATCACTTAGTTCATTCTCTTCTGAATTTTGATTTGGAACACCTGTTGTTAAGCTAGTTTTATTGCATTGAATCACAGAATCCAAAACTTCATTGCCATCTAGATCATTATGGACCACCAAGTTAACTACATCTAAATTTTCTACTCTGACCCTGGATCCAAATGATGGAGATCTACTAGAAATTTCCGAGTTTATGCCTGGTTCATGCACAAATGCATTTTCAGTTGCTGAGCTATAGTCATCACTGCTGGGAGATGCAAACCTTGGTCTACGACTGGAATTAGGAGTAGGAAAGTAAGGTTTTAGTCCCTATTTCATGTTAAAGAAATTCAAAATTTTAGCCTAAGAATCGGAAGAAAAAATACCTGATATTTCTGCAGGATATGTTGAGTGCATTTTGAAATTCTTCATCTCTAATTTGTAATCCCTTCCTCTGAACATAAAATGTTACAAGAAATCATGATAAGTACTATAATTATAAGGTAGAGTTGAAAGTTGTGAAGATTATATGAATAAAATGTAAGGATATAGTATGTAATTTTCCTTGCCAACCCATAAACATTGGCAAATAACTGTACGGGCCGAATCAAAGAACTCGGAGCACTGCTTAGAGTACATCAAAGGGGAGAGTTCGGGGAGCTCAAAGCAAGCAGAATAGATAACTCAGGGGGTCAGCCTATAGATGTTGATATACTGACCTAACTCAGGAGGTTGGTCCCTTGGTTCGACAACTTAGAACATGTAATGTATCATCTAATTTCTTACCAATGAAAAATGATAAGATACACACAAAAAATTATTACTTATAACTAATAATACCGAATTATATTAACCATATATTAGAAAATGATATAATTCCCATTTGGAATAAATTGTAATATCATAGTGGTTATATTATTCCCATTGCTCATAAATTGCAATATTGTAATATTTTATATTAGGTGAATTTTAAAATTATTTTATTTATATTTTATGAGTCTTCACTATTTTTTTATTTTTTATTTTTTTAGCTAGCACCTGGTATCCAGCCCTTTGGGCCGACTAATCTTGAGGATGATTGGCCCGGCCACACAGAAGTTCCCACCTGCCATCAGGGTAAATCCGGAAGTGTTCGTAGCGAGCAGCCCAACATCCCAGGTTTATCATTCCACGATGTGCAATATTTTTTATTGATGAATTTTAAATTATTTTTTATTTTGCATTTAAATTGTATTGACTATATATATTATTTTATATGATATGCTAAACTATATATGCTTTATTGGAAGAAAAATTAGTATATTTATCTGGTGTCCTATTTGGGGAAAAAAATGTTTGTTTTGCCACTCGTTTATTGCACTTTATAAGCTCCTAAATGAGCTAATGTTCTTTATTATATTATTTTTTTATTTCTTTTATTGTCTTTAAGCATGTATTTGCAGATGAGACATGAACTTTTGCGCATGGTTTGAGCTAGTAAGAGCTTGAGAAGAAAAAAAACTTCTTGACAAATAACCTCTTCTTGACAAATAACCTTGGACATGAATGAGCTAAGCTCGTGTTTGTAAATGACCATGCAATCTCTTGAGACAGTAGTTTTCACAGGAAATGGACACCCAAAATTTGAAATAACTTTTTTTGAGCAACAAAATAGAAATAAACAAATACCTTGGCTTTCTGAACTTTTTTTTCTCTTTGTGAATTTTCAGTTTTACCCTGTTCTGATGCACACCATTCCCTTCTAAAATGAGATGGATCTGAGTACTTCTTCAAACAAGCTCCAGCACCTTCATGATCAAATCTGAGTAACCAGGAGAAATTTTGATTATTTTGAAGAGGAAGTACTAGAGAAATATTATCGACCATAGAAAAAAAAGTCATACTTGTCAAGCAAGTACAACCGAGGTGGTTCACGACATTCTTCGTATGCTTCCAACATGAAGCATGGCAAGTCATGAACTACAAGATGGCTTTTCTCGTGTTGAACATGGGCATGCCATTCGGAACCTAAAAGTTGACAATTTAGCCTGGAGATTATACTAATGGCTATTTATGTATAAGAAAAATAATTTGTGTGAAAAATTTACTAGTGCTTTTGCACCCTAAATTTATACATTATCTCAAAGAGAAATACCTGCAACATATGCAAAATGTATGTGGCAGGTTTGCCCTTTGACAGACTTCTCAATAAATGGAAGTGCAAATTCTATGTTCTGTATTCTTGTAAATATTTTACTCCTCCGGCTAGCCACTGCAGTTATTTGCTCATGCAACCCATGGAAGACATCTGTAGCAAATCTACAATATTTCCAATTTCATCTCAGAATAGAATACAAAAATATTGAATGCAAAGAGAAAACATATTATTAGCCAAAAATAAAAGAGAAAAAGTTCATCAAAGCTAATGTTATCAAAACGTTAAGAGGAATTAGAGAAAATGGCAAAAATGGCATGAATTTGTAACAAGGTAAAATTAAGGATCAGAACATATAATCTAATGAGTAGCATAGGAAAGAAATTCCTGATTCACATAAATGCAAGCAAACATAAGAACAAGTGAGTCATCAACATCACTCATATATTATATTTTCATGATTTGAAATCTTGTATTCGTGTATACTATAAGCAGCACACTTGAATGAAACTCAATATTGGATGGCACGAGCAACTTCTTCTTGTCTTCTACGCCTATGTGCTAATGAGTATAATTCATGCCAACAGTTGGCACGCTTTAGCATGCCGCAACATGTGTTTGATAAATTTAGATAATATTTATTATTGTTTATATCTTGTTTCTCTAAAATTCTAATTCAATGCATTATTTTCATCTATTTCTATAATTTTCTTTTTACAAGTAAATCAGTTAAATGGAAGAAAATTATAGGCTTATATGAATTTACCTTAATCCACTTTGTAAGTAAAAATGATTTAAATAATTTTTTATTTAATCATTAATTGAAATAACTCTTATTAAAAATAGGAATCTAAGTGAAAAAAAGGATTTAATGCAACACCGAAATAGAACCCTCAAATCATACAACAACAACAACAAAGCTTTTATCCTATTAGGTGAGGTCGTCTATATAGATCCTCCAATGTTATTGAGTTCGATCCCCTACTATATCATCATCTATACTTAAACGGATTTTATCCAGTTTTATCGTTGCTAACCAAGTCTTATTTGTTTTCTTCTTCCTCAATTAATATGTGTATTTATCACAATCTCACATTGCCTGACTAGGACATTTATTGATCGCCTAAGTACATATTCATAGTATCTTAAACGCGTCTATCAAAGTTGTCCCTCAATAGATGGAATACAACTTTCTCGTTCTCATTTCATATTTGTCCATTCTCATATCTCCACACATTCACCTTAATATCCTCATCTCTATGACTTTCATCTTCTACTCATGTGCTTGCTTCATAGCCCAACATTCATCTCTATATAATATAGCAGAACTATAGTTTTGTAGAACTATAGTTTTGTAGAACTTTTCTTTAAGCTTTAAAGGTCCCTTACAATCACAAAGAACATCAGACACCCCCTTTCATCTCAATCATCCCGCTTGTATCCTATGTAAAACATGTCTATCGACCCCTTCATCCTTTTGCAAAACAATCCTAGATACTTAAAAAATTACAGTCAACTTATCATCTCCTATCATAATAATTATCTTACTATGTCTATTATTACTAAATTTAAATTTCATAAATTTCGTCTTTATTCTACTAAACCTAAAATCTTTCGCCTTCGGGTTTCCCGTCAAAATTTGAACTTAGCATTTACTCCTTCACATGTCTCATCTATCAAAATAATACATCTGCAAACAATATGCACCATAATAGCATCTTAAATGTGTCTAGTGAGTTTATCCATGATTAATCTAAATAGATTGGGACTTAGAGTTAGATCCTTAATAATAACCCTATCTTTATAAAAAAATGCTTCTATTAAAACTTTACTCTTGTCATTACATCTTTATACATATCTTTAATTATTTTAATATACGTTACGCTGACGTCGTTCTTTTCTAGAATTCTCCACATAATTTCTCTCGAGACTTTGACATAAGTTTTTTTTTTTAGGTTGATGAATACCATATGCAGGGATAGATCCAGGAAAAGGAGGTGGGATAAATAAAAAAATTATAAGAAAGAACCAATGTGTAATAAATCTAATAGTGATTTTTTTTACAATAGGTAATAATAAAAGAAAATCTTTGGGCTGGGCTAGAGCCTAGGACAACCCTTAAGAAGATTCATCCCTGACCATGTGTAAGTTTTGTTCTTTTCTTGATAATCAATTATATAAGAAGATGTATAGCTTCTATCATCGACCTTTCATGCATGGATCCAAATTGGATTTCGGTTACCTTGGACTCCTTCTATCACTTTTTCTTAAGTTTCATGATATGATTTATTAGCTTAATGCCCCTATAATTCACATAATTTTGTACATCTCCTTTCTTTTTATATATGGACTAAAATACTTAGCCTCCACTAATCGGACATTTTCTTCGTTTTCAATTTCAATTTAAATAAATTCGTAAGACATTCAATACTCTACTTCTCTAAGAACTTCCATATCACTATTGGAATATCATCGAGTCCAACCGCTTTTCTATTTTGCTTCCCATTTAACACCTATTCTACTTTTAAAATTTAAATTCTCCGATAAAAATTTAAATTTCTATACTCTTTTGATCTACTTAAATTTCCTAAGTTAAGTTGGTCATCTAACCCTTCATTAAAAAGTTCATGAAAATATAAACCCTCGAATCATCCAAAATAAAATTGATAAAGAGAACTCACAATAACAACAACAGTCAAATCTTATCCCACTATGTGGGGTCGGCTATATGGATCCTTTTACGCCATTGGGCTTTATCTCCTACTATATCACATCTATACTTAAATAAATTTTATCTTGTTTTATTGTTGCTAACCAAGTCTTTTTTGGTCTTCCTTTTCCTCATTTGATGTGTGTATTTGTCATTGTTTCACATCGCCTAACTGGGGCATTTATTGGTCGTCTAAGTACATGT
>JBBUKS010000104.1:8575534-8598500 GCA_038050645.1 Hedychium gardnerianum | reverse complement strand
GAAGCTTGCATACTTTATTTTTGTTAACAGATGTGAAACCTTCGGGTTGTATCATATACACATCCTCGAGCAAGTTTTCATTAAGGAAAGCTATTTTCACATCCATCTGTCATATCTCATAATCATGATGAGCTGATATGGCCAGGAGTATTCGAATGGATTTTAGCATAACTACTGGTGAGAAAGTTTCATCATAGTCAATGCCTTGCTTTTGACGATAGCATTTTGCCACCAATCTTACTTTGTAGGTAATTACATTACCATCCATGTCGATTTTCTTCTTGAAAACTCACTTGCACCCAATAGGCGTAATGCCTTCAGGTGGGTCCACCAAGTTCCAGACTTGGTTTTCATACATGAAATCAATTTCCAACTTTATGACTATAAGCCACTTGTCCCTTTCTGAACATTTCAGAGTCTCTTTATAATCAGTAGCTTCTTCATCCTCAATGAGTAACACGTCATTCAATTCACTTATAAGAGATTCATATCTTTCAGGAATATTGCGTGTCCTACCCGATCTATGAGGAAGTTGTGTCACAATCGATTGTGGTTCTTGACTAGGTATCACTTTAGTGTCTATTGGAGTCTCTTGAACTTCATCAAGTTCAACCATACTCCCACTAGTTTCCTGGAAGAGAAATTCTTTCTCTAGAAAAATAGCATGCCTTGAAATAAACACCTTTTGTTCCAAGGGATGATAGAATTAGTAACCCTTTATTTTCTTAGGGTAACCAATAAATAGACACTTATCAGACTTAGCATCTAGCTTGTCTGATACAATCATCTTCACATAAGTAGGACATCCCTATATTTTCAAATAAGATATGTTAAGTTTCTTACCATTCCATATTTCATATGGAGTAGCTGAGATTGCCTTTGTCGGGACTCTATTTAGCAAGTAAACAACTGTCATGAGTGCATAACCAAAAAGGATTTAGGAAGACTTGCATGATCCATCATCGACCTAACCATGTCTAACAAGGTTCAATTTTGCTTTTCTGATAGACCATTGTGTTGTGGCATATAAGGCGGAGTCCATTGAGACAATATTTCATTATCCCTTAGATAATTTTAAAACTCTTGACTTAAGTATTCACCATCTCGATTGGATCAAAGTATCTTAATACTTTTGCCAAGTTATTTCTCTACTTCTTTTCTTAATTCTATGAACTTGTCAAAGGCTTCAGACTTGTGTCTCATCACATATACATACCCAAATCGAGAGTGATCATCGATGAAAGTAATGAAGTAGCTATAACCTCCTAGTGCAAGAGTTGACATTGGTCTACATACATCAGTATGTATAAGGCCAAGTAACTTTTTAACTAGTTCACCTTTTCCCGAATAAGGTAACTTTGTCATCTTGCCTTTTAAACATGAATCACATGTATCAAATGAATCTAATTCAAATGATTTAAGAATTACAATCTTTTACAATTCAGACATGCATTTCTTGCTTATATGACAAAGGCGACAATGCCATGAGTAGGAGGTTAACTAATCATCCTTTCAAGCATGTTTGTTGCTCATTTCAATATTGAATACGTCACCGGATATATCTAACACCTAGATGTCATTGCATAAAGTTTTAGTACCATAAAGAATGTCATTAAAAGTTATATAACAATAATTGTTACTAAAAGTCAAATGGAAACCTTTTCTATTTAAGCAAGAAATAGAAATAATGTTCTTTATTAGTGCAAAAACGAAACAACAATTATCCAATTCTAAGATAAGTCCAATAGGAAGTTTTAACAAATTTGTTCCGATGGCGACTGCAGCAACCTTTGGTCCATTCTCAACTCGTAGATTTGCTTCTCCCTTGACGAGTCTTCTGCTATTCCTTAGGCCCTATATGTCATTACAAATATATGAGTCATACCCAGTATCTAATATCTAAGTGTCGGAGGAAATAGCATGGCAGTCAATAACAAAAATACCTAAAGCAAATGTGGCATCGGATGTCTTCTTCTTTTTCATGGACTCAAGATAAATCTTGCAGTTTCTTCGCTAGTGTCCCATCTTGCTACAATGATGGCATGGGCCCTTTTGTACTGTTTCTACTATCTTGGCCTTCTTCTTGTTCACAATAGCCAGATGTTTTGGCTTCCTCTTAGAACCTTTCTTTGAGGAGTTTACTAACATCACAGTTTTTTGTTTACCTTTAACAAAAGACTCCATAGTCTTGAGCATATTGATCATCTCAAGGATGATGGATTCCAGATTGTTCATCTGATAGTTCTTCACAAATTGTTAATGACTTTTGGGTAAACTATGAAAATTAAGTCAATATTTAATTCATAATTCATCGTAAAACTGAGTGATCCCAAACACTTTATGTAGTCGTTCATCTTTAGTACATATTATACTACAGATGAACCCTCCTACATCTTTGAGAAAAAAAGAAGCTTGGAAACCTCGAACATTTCGGATCTAGCTTGCTCATCAAATAGCTCACGAAGATGATAGACAATAGTATAAGCACACATATGCTCATGTTGTTTCTGTAAGTCAGGAGTCATTGCGGCTAACATGATGCAACTAGCAAGTTCAAAATCAGTTGTATGTTTCTGATGAGCCAACGATTGGTCCATAGTTGCATCAGCATCAAGACTAGTGAAAAGAGGCTCATCAAGGACATATGCTAGTTTTTCGACTATGAGAATTATTCTCAAGTTCGGAATCAGTCCAAGAAGTTTGGTCCAGTCAGTTTATTCGAGTCCAAAATTGAACGCAACTTCAAAGACGTGATAATTAAATGATTAACCTAAAAATACAAAAATGAGAATATATGAGAGAGATGATTTTACTATGTAAATAATTTACATATAAGAATAATCCCGCTTATTTATCGAATTCAAACGCCCTTACATTGAACTCACGAGATAGTAGGTTTTGTAAGTACCCTGGGATAGTTTTGATGTGATCAACCGAGTTAGGTTAGGTCCTATGTTATTTTGATCATTGTGTCTAAGTGTGTAGGAACTTAGGAACACAAGAAGTCGAGCGAAAAATGCAGTAGATGAGAAGGATGGCACGGGAAGTGAGTCGACGAGCTCGTTGCATCCGAGGGACGAGATGCTGCGGAAGAGTACACCGGTGGAGCGAGAAGGACGGACGTGAGGCGAGAAGGACGCGGTCCAAGGGATGAGAAGCCGAGGAGGAAGCTTGTTCGAGGAGAAGGACTGAGTTGGGTTCGGGTGAGCTCAACTCTGGATGGCTAGACAATCACCCAAGACGATCGGAGAAGACCCGAGGCGCCTCTATGTCTTGGAGACGCCTCGGAAGAAGAAGCGCGTGAGGCACCACAGTGCGATGGAGTCGCCTCAAATGCCCAATTGATGGAGGCACCCCCAAGGCACGGAGGTGCCCCACCTGTCAATTGGATGGATGCACCTTAGAGCAATGGAGACACCTTCGATCATTACTGAAGACCCGCCACAGCGGATTAGATCTGGAAGATGAGTCAACTCAACCGAGGTGCCCCCAACGCTTGGAGGTGTCCCCATCGCTGCAATATCACCAATAGATCAGTTTTGATCCCTTGGAGGTGCCCCCAATCAATGGAGGCGCCCCCGTGACTACCACATTAGAAAAAAAGTCACCTCGACCATTTTGCTATAAATAAAGGTTGTGTCCTCTCGTTTATAGTATCACACTTTATTTTTCATTTCCTATTTCTTCTATTTAAGTGTTTGTGCTTTCAATGTCTGTAAGAGGCTACTCTTCCTGAAGAAGTTCATTAGTGGAGCTATTCTTTGGCTTGGATTAACAACCAATCCAGTTGTAACCAAGTAAAATCTGTGAACCTCTTTCTTTTTGTGTATTCTATTTATTTTATTATTAATGTGTGTATCCTTGCTTAAGTAAGAAGCAAGAGAAAAGTCCAAATTTGTTTTGCAAGCTATTCACCCCCCTATAGCCGGTCCACAACACGTTCCTACAGGTTTTCTCCAAGTGGGTTGATATCCATTATAGATAAGAATAACCTTGACTGTGGCCAACAAGCTATTCTTAGTTCTAGCAGTAGGCATCATGTATATTGATTACATATCATTGTATATGCAACTATCACATTATGCTATCAACTAATTGATATTCACATAAACATTGAGTTGCTAATACATTAACAAGTATACATCAAATGCATATCACCCAACTTCACCTCTATCAACGTTTACCTTGGCTATGGCACAACAAATCAATGCTTCAAGTTAAAACCAACCTGTTAATCATGAGATCGTATCTCTTTGGTTCGAACATATTTAATTTCAGGATGAGCATGGCTGTGGCACAACAACTCAAATAAGAAATTAAACTTTGGTTCTTACCATATTAATGGAAGATATAAGCTTTAATATTTTGTAAGGGATTTGGTCTCATCATCATCATGCAAATATATTATCTACATGACATCACACGCATGACATAAATGATAACATGACACAACGCACGCATGACATAACATGACACATCGCACGCATGACAAATCTAAATGTAATTGTATGTCATACACATATGACATGACATGATTTAAATATGTTATAATTTTATTTAGAAAATAAAATATGTTATAAATCTGATTTTAATAAATCAAGATTTATCTAATCAAATTAGGAAATTAATTTTCCAAATTTAATTAACATATCTCATATAGAATCTTTTTATCAATTAGGAATCTTTAATTATTTTGAAAATAAATTTCCTAATAATTTAGGAAATAAATAATTAATATTTCTTAATTTATTATATAATAATTCAAATCTGGATTTTTTTGTGATTTTTCAATTTTTTTCTAAATTTGGTATTTTCTAATAATTTAGGAACTTTCCAAAAGTGAAATATTTTTAATAAATCTGAAATTTTCAAAAATAAATATTTCTTAATTTAATATTGAATAATTCAAATCTAAACTTTCTGTGATTTTTCAAATCTTTACAAATTTGGTATTGTTAAATATGGTAATTATGGCAATTAATATGTGTTAACTGAGTAAATAAGTCTATGGGAATTTTTAGAAATTTTTCTAGTATTAAATAGAGCTAAAATGGAAAAATCATGGGGATATAATTAAGGGGTATTAATGAGGCCTATTTGATATATATATATATATATAATTAGGAGTTGATTGGAACAATTAACCTTAGGTTTGGTTTATTTAATCTAAAGTTTATAACCTAAACCTAAGTTGATTTTTCCCCTTATAAGCTTCAATAAGACGAAGATCTCACATTCAGCTGACAACATCAGCTCCTTCCTCCCCTCAAAAATTTGATCTCCCCTCATCCTATCGAGCTGACCTCGCCTTCTTCCTCTTCTCAGTCAGTTTCCTCTCCTCAAGTATGCGCATCTCATGTCGGCCATCACTTCACCTTCGACACTCATCTCAGGGGCAGAGGTGTACTCGACACTGGCATTCCTCATCACCGAGTATCGTCTGCCAATTGAAGTCGCTGTCAGGTGAGGCTACTGAGGGTACTGACTGTGGCTAGGGCTTTGAGAGAGGAGCCACCTTCTCCTTAGCTCCTCCGATCTAGCTTCTCATATCACCGCCGCTGGTTTCATTGACACCCTTTCACCAGCACACCATGGCTGTTTTCTTGGTAAATCATCAAGGCCAGAGTTCTAAGTTTGGGTAAGCTCTCTCTCCAAATTTGGTCTTAGATACTTGTTAGGTGGATTCAAGGTTGGGGAATTGAATTTATTTTCTTCTGAACAAAACCTAATCACAACACTGGTGATAGATCGATTCTTCTTGGGAGATCAATCATCGGTCACTGATATTGTGTTAGATTGGGATTAGTTCTGGATTTGGAGCAGATTTGATCTCCACTGTCGGCTGCCACAAAGGAGGAAGGAAGTTTAAATTCCAGCCAACTTGGTTGTTCCGGTCAGATGTTGCCACTATAGCTCCGACCACAACTTCACTACCACAGCCCTAACAGAGGTAAAAGAGAAACTTCATTAGGGTTTGGTAGTTTGTTGGTTGATCATGAATTATTGTGTTGTTGATTTTGGTATGTTTAGGTCGTATCCATTGAATAGTAAACTTGGATGGTGGTATTATTTAATCTTCATATGTATAGATATACCTTCATCTATAATTAAAGGATGTTAAGTTAGAAGTTGAGGTGAAATGTGATATTAATTTGGTGGGTATTGTATTTGGAATTCGACTTTTAAATATGTGATATGTTAGGGTTGTTAAAACAAGTGCTAATTGGCGGATCTAATAAGTTGATTAGGGCTTGATATTTTGATTATGTTGATCATGAATAAATTAAGTTCTTTAAATGAAAACTTGGCCTAGTAACTATAAGTTAAATCCACTACTAATAGAGATTGGAATGTGGTTAAGTAAAAGGTGGTTATATTGGATGATGTAGAAGGATAACCGAGATATATGTTCCCTTCATTGTTTTATGTTAGTTGTAGAGGAATAGTCTAAAAGTATATTAAGTAGAAGACTCATCTTATGAATTAAACTAAATCAATATTTAATAATCGGAATAAGATTAGAAATCATTACTCAAATTATGGTGGAGAGTTAATATAATTGTGTTCTATGAATGTAGGGGTTTGATTCAAAATAAAGTATTTAGAGTCGGGGACATTCACTACAAGCTACTTTGGAGGTGGATATTTCTATCTTTGTTTCTACTTTTATTATTGATCTTGGTGCATGACAAAATATGCTAAGTTAGATTTCGAATTTACCTTGCTCTAGCTGTATTTTTACTTGAGTTTGACCTTTATATGCTTGCACTTTGTGTGATCTATTTTTATTCACTTGCAGTCTCTATTTGATTTCATATCCTGTAGTGAACATGAATAGAGAATATACCTTAGAAACCATGCTATGTACATGTAGTTGATAAACACGCATTTGACGTGCATTTATGTTTATATGTGAGTCCTTGTTCATTGATACCATGTAGTTGTTGATTGGGATACATGTATGACGTGTACCAAGATTGATATTGCATATTAGTGTTTATCATTTTTGATTAGTAAAATTTTCACACGCGGGTGGCGTGTAGTATGATTAGTGTACTTTCATGATTGTAGCTGAGTACATTGGTATGGATAGTTATGTGTGATGGTAGAATTTCTGGTCTACCTATCACCACGATGTGTATGCTTGCTATCGGCTATGTCTCTCATTTAGTTGGTTGAGTGAGTCATAGCATCACGAGATTATATGCTTGCTATCGACTATGTCTCCCATTTAGTTGGTTGAGTGAGTCGTAGCATCACGAGATTACATGTTTGCTATCGGCTATGTCTCCTATTTAGTTAGTTGAGTGAGTCGTAGCATCACGAGATTATATGCTTGCTATCGGCTATGTCTCCCATTCGGTTGGTTGAGTGAGTCATAGTAGCACATGTTGCATTTGCATGCTATCGACTATATCTCCCATTTAGTTGGTTGAGTGAGTCGTAGACATGCTACTATTAGGGTTGTTATACCCTAGCTGCCCAGGAGGTTATATGTGGTAGAGAGTTTCTCCCGCAGCCCGTAGCTAGATAGCTACTTCTTGTCTACCCACGAGGCCATTCGTGGTAGAGTATTCTCCTGCAGACAGGGACCATGACATTTACGGACTGTCCACGAGTATCATGGTAGATTGTTTCTCCCATGGTCCACAACTGACGTGCTGGTTGTCTTGGTCATTTGTATACCCTGTGGTGGAGTGTTGCTCCCACATACGAGACCCCAATTTATATACTTGTTTCAATTTACACGGATGAGATACTATACTTATATGGATTACTGATGGTATAAGCATGAGAGATATTGTACTCATTATATTTATTATTGGCACGACTTATGATACAGTGTGCAGCTGATTAGAGTTTATGTGTAATAGAGACATTCATGAGCATATTTTCATTTGATGAGTATCTACCTCTAAGACTGTATACTTTTGCACTCCTTATACTATTTATTGTTCATGCATCATATTTCTAAACCTGCTCAGTATTTCTTGTACTCACTACCCTGCATATTACTTTATTTCAGGTTAGCAGTTTGGGTCGCTTGCGGAGTTCTGCCCATGTTGTCCCTTGTTGCATTGAGTCTTGGTGATTTTCTATTTGCTTAGTGATTTTGCTTCTGCATATTCAAATCTAACATTCTCCCCCACTAATAAAAAATTTGGTCTTTAAATTTACTATCTAGGTGTGGTAATCAAATCATAGCATATTCAAACAGTTTAAGCACTGAAGAAACTGCACGCACCTTAAGTAAATAGGTGAAAATATCGAGCTTGGATCTTTTCCTCAAGCTCCCAGGTTGCCTCTTCATCGGTATGATGCTTTCATTCAATCTTGATTAGTCTGATGATTTTGTTCCGCAACTGACGCTCCTTGCGATCTAGAATCCATACAGGAACCTCTTCATAAGTTGCATTAGGCTAGAGTGAGATCGATATATCCCTCAAAATGTGAGTATGGTCTAGTACATACTTCCTCAGTATGGATACATAAAACTCATTATGTACACCTACAAGGGTCGATGGTAGTGTCAATCAATAGGCTACCTCACCTATCCTCTTTAATATCTAGAAGGGTCCGATGTAACGAGGAGTCAACTTGCCCTTCAAACCAAATCTCTTAATCCCTTTAGTGGGTGAAACACAAAGAAATACATGGTCGCCCACAATGAACTCTAAAGGTCTCCATCTCCGATCCTCATAACTCTTTTGTAGATCCTGGGTTTCGATATTCTTCGTCTGATGGTACATACTAACTCTGTGTCATGCTGAATGCTCTATGACCAAAAAAATTTATGGTTCACCAACTTCTTCCTATAAAGTAGGAGATCGACATGCTTGTACATATAAGGTCTCAAACAACGTCATCTTAATAACTGAATGATAACTATAGTTGTATGCAAACTCCACTAAATGCAAATGATCCTCCCAGTTACCTCTGAAATCCACAATGCATGCTCTCAACAAAACCTCAATTATTTGAATAGTACGCTTTGACTGTCCATCTGTCTGTGGTTGAAAAGTTGTATTGAACAAAGCTCTGTACCCAAGGCTTACTGAAGACTCTGTCAAAATCGTGAGGTGAAATATGGATTTCTATCAGATATGATACTCAGAGATATACCATGAAGTCTTGTAATCTCTCTACAATATAACCCCGCCATGCGATCCAAAGAGTCTGTCTTACGGATCGATAAAAAGTGTGCATATTTGGTTAATCAATCAACGATTACCCAAATCGTATCATGTCCCTTCTATGTTCTTGGTAATCTCACTACAAAATCCATAGTGATATTCTCTCACTTCTATTCTAGTATCTGAATCTTCTAAAGTAAACCTGTGGGTCTCTGATGCTCAGCCTTCACTTGCTGGCATATTAGACATCAAGCCATGAAATATGCTGTCCTTTTTCATGTCATTCCACCAGTAAAAGTGTTTTAAGTCTCTATACATTCAGGTACCACCCGGATGGATCACGAATCTGAATCGATGTGCTTCCTGAAGTAAGTCCTCTTTGACGGGATGTGACTCAAGTACATATAATCTTTCCCAAAAATACAAGATATCGTTCTTATCACAAGAAAAATTTGTCTGCTATCCTGAAACCACTCTGCTACACAAATACCGCAGATGTTGATCACTAGTTTGCGCTCCTTTAATTTGTTCCACAATGGGTGACTTAGTAACTATAGATACCAAAATCCCTCACTCTGTCTGTCCTTGTTTTACTAGTCCCAACTCTGAGAAACTCTGCACCAAATCTGTAATTGTCACTCGGTGAATAGCCAGAACCCCTCGAGATTTTCTGCTCAAAGCATCTGCTACCACATTAGCTTTTCCTGGATGGTAGTTTATGGTGCAATCATAATTCTTCAGAAACTTCATCCATCTTCTTTGCTTAAGGTTCAATTCCTTCTACGTAAACAGATACTTAAGACTCTTATAATCTGTGAAAATCTCGAAAGTGATCACATACAAATGGTGCATCCATATTTTTAGCACAAAGATAATAGCCGCTAATTCCAAATCATGGACAGGGTAATTCTTCTTATGATCCTTCAGCTAGCGAGAAACATATGATACTACC
The DNA here is from genome assembly GCA_038050645.1 of Hedychium gardnerianum. Classification (NCBI taxonomy): domain Eukaryota; kingdom Viridiplantae; phylum Streptophyta; class Magnoliopsida; order Zingiberales; family Zingiberaceae; genus Hedychium; species Hedychium gardnerianum. Next base: position 8,588,414 of record JBBUKS010000104.1, on the reverse strand, counting down.
TGTGCATACTGCATTAAAACTGCACCTAACCCCTGCAACGATGCAATAGTGTATAGCACACATCTGTCTTCCCCAGAGGGAAGCACTAAGACGGGTGCAGTTACCAGTCTTTGTTTGAGTTCTTGAAAACTTACCTCGTAAGCCTCTATTCAAGTAAATTTTACTCCCTTCTTGGTCAATCGAGTCAATGGTAGGGTAATGCTGGAAAAACCCTTTATAAATCTCTGGTAATATCCAGCCAGTCCCAAAAAGCTATGAACTTCTTGTTCTATCTTCGGTTGCCCCCAATTAGTAATGACCTATATTTTTAAGGGATTCATTGATATCCATCTACTAGAGACAATCTGTCCGAGAAATCCCACTGAAGACAGTCAAAATGCACATTTACTATATTTCGCATAAAGATGTTCTCGTCGTAGCATCTCTAGAATTATGCAAAGATGTTTTTCATGCTCCACATCTGACCTAGAATATATCAAAATGTCGTCAATGAATACAATGACAAACTGATCCAAATACTTTAGAAATATCTGGTTAATCAAGTCCATGAATACTGCTGGAACATTGGTTCCATGAATACTGCTGGAACATTGGTAAACCCAAATGACATTACCAAGAACTCATAGTGTTCGTACCGAGTTCGAAATGTTATCTTCTATACATCTGCATCCCTTACTCTATGTTGATGATAGCCTGAGCGTAAATCAATCTTAGAGTTACATAGGTATTCTTTAGCTGATCAAATAAGTCCTCTATCCGTGGCAAGGGATATTTATTCTTGATGGTTACTAAATTCAGTTGTCGATAGTCTATACACGGTCTTAGTGATCCGTTCTTCTTTTTGACAAAGAGCACTGGAGCACCCCATGGGGAAACACTAGGGCGGATAAATCCTCTATCCAACAACTCCTGTAACTGTATTTTAAGCTCTTCCAGTTCTTTTGGTGTCATTGTGTACGGAGTCTTCGATACCGGTGTTGTACCCGAAACCAACTCAATCATAAATTTCACTTGCCTTTTCAGAGGCAAGCCAGGGAGTTCTTTCGAAAATACTTTTGGGTATTCTCGAGCTATAGAAACGTCTAAGAGTTGTGAAACACTATCTTCCTCCGTCTTAATCAATAATAATAAATATCCTTGACAATCCTGGGATAATAGCCTCTGCACTTGTAGTACTGAGATCATTGAAATATCATCATCCCTAGTCCCAACGAATTCTTAAGATGGTCGGTCCGAAGGTCAGAAAGTGACTACCCTCGCTCGACAATCAACTATAGCATAGTTGATAGTCAACCAATAATGCCTAGGTTGATGTCAAATTCTGTCATATCAAACACCTATAGATCCACTACCACTGAATGACTACCAAAGTCCAGGAGACATCCCCTGACTTCTTGATTGATGGAGCACCTCTCCAGATGGCAGAGATACAGCTAAGTCATATGATCTGAGTGTAGAAAGTCTATGAATCTTACCCAAAAATGTATGGGATATAAATGAATGCGAACTACCAGTATCAATTAGTAAATCAACAAGAGCGGAATAAACTAAAATAATACCCCACATCTCCATCAAGTAACGACCTGATCATGTAGATGGTATGCCACTAATTCAGCATTTTCTGTGTTAGTGCATGTCATATACTCAAATGTGTCTCCCAAGTTATCTAACCAAGGCTCTGAATCTCTATGAAACAGAGTAAATCGATCCTATACTGATCGGGCTAACAGTGGTATGCAGACTCTATCTATTTTCTAGCTAGTAGTAGTCTGGGTTGGTACTGTTAGTGGTATTTCCTGAGACTGTCCTTCTTGATCTCCCATAGAAGTCTAATGGGCCTGACCATCGCTATCTGACTCTATATCAGTCGAAACCCCAGAAGAGTTCCCCTCTCTGACGTCGAGCTCAGGCCTCATCGACATAGCGGGTCATCTTCGTGGTCACCCTGGATCACGGCTACGAATAGTAGCTGACTCACCACGAGTCATACTTGTTACAAACAACTAGGTAAGAACTAATAGAAATATAGGTTACTAGTTATACAACTTACATCCTATAGCCAGAGATGTTCTATCACTGTCTTGTCCCAAAAGTCACATCGAGAAAATAAATCAAGATATCTGAAACATGAAAATAGGCTTTCGCAACTTGTGGCTCTGATGCCAATAAATTGTCATGCCCCATAGGTGTACTTGTCAGACGATACGGACGGTACCCCTTGTGACAATGAGAGAGATACTACATGATATGGGCCCACAAGGCTTACACAAGCCAAAACCCACGCAAGATATAAATATCCAAAAGACAAAATTAAGGACATAACCAAAACACTCAAATACAAATAATAAGATGTGTGTGTCGGCACAACTAATGTCACACCACAGAAGTACACATGCCCGTAGATTCAGACGACACTCCCTAGTGATAATTATAGATACAATATAGTATAAGTTCACAAAACTCAAATCATAACACAACCACGCAGAATAGATAATAATAACCAAACAGAATAAGAAAATAATAACCAAACAGAATAAGAAAATGTAAGATCTACTCGATCCTGAAATCTGAAAAAATAAGTGTGAGCCAGCCCGACTTAAGACACTAAATACATAACTAGAGAAAACCAAAGTCTAGATACGACTTAATTATTACAAAGCCAGTACAATAAATAAATGCAGAAGCAAAACAAACCAAAGCGGAAAGGAGAAAATCGTAGCTCAATGCGAATGGGATGGCACAGGAAGATATCCTCCAAGCGACCCAATCAACATATATCTGCTAACCTTGAAATAATAATGGAAGACAGGGGTGGTGAGTACAAAAGAGATACTCAATGGGTATAAGAAGATAGTGCATGAACAAAAAGTATACAGGAATTCAAAGGTATACAGTTTAAAGAAGGAATATACTCACCAACCAGAAATACACATGTATGTATTTACTTAACTACACACAGTATCATGAGTAGTAACAGGTAATGAATATCATGGATACAACATCTCATATACATGTACCAGTGCAAGTATTAGAATACAATCAACATATATGGGAGCCACGCTCCACCACAATAAATCACTATATATGGGAGCAATGTTCCACCACAATAAATCACCATATGTAGGAGCAACGCTCCACCACAAGATATAAAGATAACCAAGACATCCCGCTCGTCAGCTATGAACTGCATGAGAAACGTTCTACCACGACTGATCTCGTGGGTAGTCCGAAATGTCAGGGTCCCTATCTGCATGAGACACACTCTACCACGACTGGTCTCGTGGGAAAACAGGAAGTAGCTATCTAGTTATGGGCTGCATGAGAAACGCTCTACCACGACTGATCTCATGGGCAGCTCAGGGTATAACAACCCAAAGATAACCGTGTAACATATCTCAATCACTGACGACTCTCTCAACCATGAATTGGAGACATGGTCAACAAGATATACTAACGGTCACTAACGACTCTCTCAACCATGAATGGAAGACACAATCGACAGGAAGCATGAGTCTCCATGATGCTACGACTAGCTCACACCCAAAGGGAGCTATGATCAATAGCATGCATGCAACACTGTGATGCTATGACTCACTCAACCAACCTAATGGGAGACATAATCGATAGCATACATGCATCACCGTAATGTTACGACTTGCTCACACCCGAAGGGAGCCCTGATCGATAGCATACATGCAACCCCATGATGAATATGATACAACCAACCCTACCATCGTGCATGTCTATCTATACAATGTACATAACTATTTCCATCAAGATATGATAGTCACTAACATGATACCTCACCTAGAATACATGTCACACACATGTTTACACCTACAATCATACACATACGACATATGCTACAATATCTAGGGTACATGCCACACACGTGTCCACCACATAATCAAAAACATGCAATAAATGATACATCATTATTGGTACATGTCACACACGTGTCTACATTGATAAATCCTGAATAATATATTATATCCTACATTATCCTATGTAGACGTCACACATGTGTTTACAACTACATGACATAAATAAAATGGAAACTAATATATGAATATAAATACACGTCACACGTGTGTCTATCAACTACATGATCATAGCATGTTCCTAATGTACACGCTATACACGTGTGCACACTACAAGATATGAAAATAATAGAGATTGAATAGAAATAAATCGAGCATCTCAAGTACAAGCGCAAGTATCAAAACTCAGATAGCATGTGAATAGAGTCAAGGTATATATGACTATTATATCAATCTGAACATATCATGCACTAAGATCAATAACTATAAATGAGAGCAAGGGAAGAACTACCCGCCTCCAAAGTAGATCGTGTCGAATAAATCCCCAAGTCCAAGCACTTGTTCCGAATTAACAAATAACACAATTTATAACTAATTCTGTCACTAATCAAATAATTAAACCTAAATCCTAAGATGGTTAAGAAAACCCTATTTGGATTAACCCAATCATATCCAAAACTAGTTACAAGGCTTATGAACAAGAGTTCTCTCAACCTCATAACCCTAACAATGGTATTACATGAAACCATTAACATTAATCCTACAATTAGGTCTAATCATAAATCAATTTGTTTTGGTATTATCCACCCCAAACATCCACACAACTGAAACAAACTCTCCATCCAAGCCTCTAAGGATAACAAAGCAAACACCAACCAATATTACCACACATTTACTAAATTCACAACCACTCTTACCTACTGGTGGTGGTAGCCGGAAATGAAGATGGTGAATTGAATGGCTGGAATGGTACTATGGAAGTGGTTGGCTGCCGCCAAAACTAACCATCAATAAAATGCTAACTCAATCTAATTATCACCAACGAACTCTTACCCCTTCTTGGTGGTGGCTACCGGAAGAATCTGGGGGTGGCCGGAGGTCTTGACAGCGGTGACTCGACTGGATTTGAGCTTGGCAAAAACAAGATTGAACCAATAGGAAAGAAATAAGGATCTGACCTAGCTCCGATGGCATCTGGATCAGCTACTAATTGAGGCAGGGGAGATCAACAACTAATCGAGGAGGGGCTAGTCAAGAGGGGTTAGGAGAAGGTTGCTCCTCTTTGGCTCGATTTGGACGGAGCCTAGCTAGAGTACCAACAATGTTAGCGAGACCCAATCTAGCCTAGATCTGGCCGGATCTGAATTGGCCGATGGAGAGGATGGCGATGACAAGCTCGAGAGAGAAGGGCGGCAGTGGCCGCGGTGGCTGCGAGCTGGGCACGATGACTGCGACATGGCCACCTACATCTAGCCGAGTGGCTGGAGAAGAGGAGTCAGCGGGGGCTGCGTGGTGGAGAGGGAGAGATCAAGCGGGGGTGGCGATCGAGTGAAGAGGAGGACAAGAAGGCGGCTCGAGTGGAAAATGAAGAGGAAAGGGAATAATTAGGTATATAAATAACCTAACTTAGGTTTTTAATTTCTAACTATATGTTAATTAAATCAATCAACTCCCACTTAATTGATATTTCAAATAGGTTTTCTAAAAGCCTAATTTCTATATCCCCTTAAACTCATCATATTAGCTCCGATTAAATCTAGAAAAACCCCTAAAAAATTCTAGCAAATTCTTTAGGCTTATTTCTCGATTAACACCCATTATTATTATTATTATTATTTGTCATATTTAACATCAATTGTTAAAAGTTGACCTTATAAAACTTAGTTCTATTTTTTTTCAAAACGTTATTTAAAAGGTCTTTAAATTATGTTTTTTATGAGTGGCAAAGGAGGAGAGAAAAGACAAGTTAAGTAAACAAGTTTAAAAAATCTTGCATAAATTTAGGGGGAGAGGTTAGATTAAGGGGGAGAAACAAAATCAATTTATGTTATTCAATCATTCTCTTAGTTATTTATTAACTCCCTAAATTGTTATGCTTTCTTATGCTCTTATTTTAACTTAACTTGTACCAAATTGCCAATAATCAAAAAGGGAGAGATTATTGGTGTAAGATGCATCATACGATCGAACATGAGGTTTTAATCTTGGCAATAGGTTTAAGTTAAGTCTTGTGGTACTCTGATATGTTGATTGAGCTTGCATAAAAGTCCTATTTTAGGATATGCAAAGGAAAGCCCTAGTTGTGGCTAGGGAAGGAAGTCCTAGTCGGAGAGACTAGGCAGAAGTCTTGATAGATCGAGGACATCGGACAGGAAGCCTTGGGGGTCGAGGATACCAGGAGGAAAGTCCTCGAGGTCCAAGACATCAGGAGGAAGTCTAGACAGGTCAAGGGTTGGAGGTCTATCGAAAAATCCCGAGGGTCAAGATCAGGCTAAGTTGAAGTCCAAGCAGGTTGGGTGGACCAAGGCTTGTCACCAAGTAAACTCTCCCGAGTGGAATGGTGAGGACACACTCTCGGAAAGAGAGTAGTAAGTGTCAGTCCAACCTAAGATCTCACGGGATGTATAAAGTTGAGACCGGATAGCTTGGAGATATGTCGATCATAATCATATTTATCTGTTGTTCTAAGAATGTGAGGCATGAAGCTAACAAATGGAGCTGTCTGGAAAATAGGATCCACGCACCGCTATCACATTCAAGCGCCTAGACTATCAGGGTGTCTCTATCACATTAAGGCGCCTTGACTATCTAGGTGCCCTGAAGTCTTCTAAGTGCCTTGACTAGAAGGCTTGTTACGACGACGGGATCAGATCAGATAAGGGTTGCTGGAGGCACCTCAAACTGATCTAGGTGTCTTGATTATCCAATAAAAGAAGCATTAAATAGAACACTTGAGATCAGTTTTTGTAACACTTCAAGAACTCCGTTATGCTTTCAAAACTCTGTCATTCTACTACACTCAAACATCAACAACGCAACAATGACATGACACCGCTATGATCTCAAACAAGCCTGGCTTTGGGTAACATTTAGTTGTTGCATTTCTATTTACTCTAGTTTTCAATTTTTGCTAAAAACTCTAAGGGTCAATAGGCTTGTTACCGAACCCCATATTTGTAAAAGAAAATAGATTGATAGTGATTGCCCAATGAAAGTAGTCTAATTGGCTACGGGCCTTGGAGTAATAGCCACGAGGCTATGAACCAAGTAAAACCACCATGTTTATTATTTTATTTTAATTTTCACGGCACGACTTTGTGGTTTGTCGAATGATTTACAAACATGTATGAAGCATGCTATTCACCCCCCCCTCTAGTGCTTTTCTCGATCCAACAAGTATGTCATGTGAACCCTTCTTGAGGAACTAAATCTAGAGTAATGAATGATGGTCTTAAATGTAGGATCGAGAAAATGCACTAGAGGGGAGGGTGAATAGCGTGTTTTGATAACTCCAATTTTTCATTTAAAGTATGCAGCAAACTAAAAATAAGCGTAACAAAGACAGTTTATTTTTACTTGGTTCATAGCCTGATGACTACTAGTCCAAGGCTCACAATCATTTATCCTTCCTGATGTGTGTAAATTATGTATGTTTCTAAGCATCGTTTAGCATATATCTTGTTGCATTTCATGAGCATGATTTGCATTTGCACACCCTATTTACTCCCTAAATTGGTAAATTCATAGTGTATACATCAACATCACATCACATTTACTCCCTAAATCCTAGAATCTAGGAAATCTACTTCATAGCAAGGGAGTTACAAGCAAGAGACAAGAAATAAAGTATTCTTACAATCCAATTAAAGAGTAGAAAAGAAGAGATGCTTATCGATGTTTTGCTAGTCTTTTTGAATGAAATCCTTGCTTCGGAGGTGGACGGATCATGGAAATCGGCTATAAAATGGACCTCATAGGTTCCCTTGAAGGGGAAAACTTTCTTCCTTTGAAAAGGGGATCTTGACCCCTTTTTATAGGCCCCACGACCATGTCCCAATGCCACATGGTCATGCCGTGAGAGTTCCAGGAATAAGACACAATCGTGCCCCTTGGGAGCGACCTCTCCATGGCAAGTAGGCTAAAGGAAGACCCGACCATGCCTTTTGGCATGACTTGGCCGTGGAAGCCTCTGGTTTCTTTAAGTGGAAGGCTAGACATGAGGCATGACAATGCTTTTGGGCATGACCTGCCCGTGGGAGGTTCTGGTCCAGCTCCTGAGGAGGCATGACCTACTCGTGAGAGGTTCCAGAAATGATGGTGGCATGGCTGGTAGAAGATACGACCTGGTCGTGGAAGGTTCTGGAGTTCTGCTAGAGGGAGCTACTGAAAAGGCACGACCATGCCTATGAGGCACAACCATGCTTGGCTCGGAATGGCACGATTGTTCTTTAAAGAGGCATGACCATGCTTGTTGGTTTTGTTCCCCAAACTTTCTCCAATGTCCATTTTAGCTCCAAATTGCTTTTTGTCAATGAAAATATAGAGAGAGTAGATCTCCGAACTAAAGGAGTAAAAGTATGACAATATAATGAAATAGGGTGTGATAATATAGATCATACTTAGTGAAATACAAATAGATGTGCAATAAATAATGTCTAAAAGCATATATAATCTATGCACACCACACCCCCAAACTTAAACCTTTGTTTGTCCTCAAGCAAAAACTTGAAATATAGATTTATGTGGCAATAAGATGCATCATAATCCCTAGTGAGTCATGTTAATTCTATCATATAGTTTCATTCATGAGCATGATACAATAATTGTTTGAAAATGACTTAAGTAAAAGTTCTCTGTGTTCAGTATAATAAGTGGCTTAATATTTCAAGTGTCAACTCCAAGCTTAGTCAATTCATCATCTAACCGTGTTCCTTGTACCTCCGGCGATAGTCACTTACCTGCCACACGCATGGATCATCTCTCTCAAACTACACAAGGTCTCAAAGGATAGCTTAGAATCAAGAGAAATATAACAGTTATTTTTCCAGTAATTTAACTCAGTCTCAAAGGGGTAACTTGCTAGTTTCCACTCACGACAACTTTTTTTATTCCCTTATTCAATCATGTTATTATTTTTTTTTTGTGCTTACATGATGTAGCAATTGAGGTAATCCAAGTTTCTCCAGTTACCAAAATATAGTTGAGAAATCACCTTAAAAGCACAAGTACTAGTCCAGTTCTATAATTCATGACTATTTTAAGATATATCTACTATCAAAGTCAAGCATAGTATAAAGAGATCCTAAGATTAGACAAATTCTCAAACTCTTCGAATAAAACAATGCTCATTTCATGAAACTATGGATAGAAAATAGTAGATCACTAAGCTTACTAGCACATAAATCACACAACATGAAAATTTAGAACAAGCGTGCTAGTATTTTTGTAAGAAGAACAAGTCATGCTATAATGTGATGATACAACTAACATGCCATAGAAACAAACTAACTCTAACATACAAAAGAAACAAACTAACTCAAACATGCAAAAGAAGATCAAACTAAAACACATGCAGAAAATTGAAACAAATGCAAAAACAAAAATATGTACAACCCCCCAAACTTGGACATTTCATTGTCCCCGATGAAATGAAACTCAATAGGGTGGATGTGGGCCAGGAGGAAATCTAGGTTCAAGGGGCAGGTTGCCAAGATGCTCATGATACTGATAAAGACTAGCAACCTGCTACGTCATCACATCCAATGATCATCTAAACTCCTCCTCCTTGGCCCACTCCCGGTACTGATGGTCAAAGAAATCATATACTTGGCCCTAGAACTCCTTTGTCCTCCTAAAATGATCATGCACCTTCTGGTACTGACCTTGAGTCATAGCAACATGCCCTTCTAACAAATGTTGGTGAGTAACATGCTATTCATGGAGAGTATCCAAAGAGGCATGGAAGTCAGAAAAGTCAAATCCGGACTGAGCCGTATCGCCATAAGTGAAAGAGTGTCTAGCTGACTCATGTCCAGAGGAAGAAGGTTCTGTAATATCCATAATGGGAGGGGCATCAATGGGTGGTCTATCTCTAATAATCCAATTGGCGGGATTTCTAATTGAAGTGCGTTCGGGGTTAGGTAGGAGAAAAGGAAATCCATTCTTCCTAATAAGACCATACTCTCTCTCCTCCCAACAAATTATTTTCATCATCACACAAGTATCAATATCGATCTTGGAGCTACCATGGACAACATCTAACCCAAATAACTTGCAACTTAAGTTTGCAACGATGTATGTAATTCATCCGCCAAATACTATAGTACCCGAAGACGCCTTACCGGATCTCACTAGGTTATGAAAAAAATGAAAATCCGAATCAAATTCGACCTCATTCAACATGGCCCAAAAGCAATAAAGCTCTATTTTCTGCTATACACCGTCGCTATCACCATGACCAAAAATGGTCTTACTCATAACACGGTGAAGATAGCAAAAAACTAGGTTTTGAAGAGAAGAGGCCTTGGAACAAGATGGGCCATAGGGTTCATTTGTCTCGGCAATTGCACTCCAAAATTTATTACCATTAAAAGAGCAATCAAACCTATGAGATACATCAATAGGCAAACCAAAAAAATTATTGAAATAAAGGAGAGACCACTCATAGTCATGATTCATTAAATTGAAGCTAATCTTTCCAACATCATCGTTATCGGAAGCAAAGTGGGTATCTATGGAGCTTAGTAATTCAAGAGTAATCCTAGGATATTTTAGGTAATGAATTCTTATCAAACCATTCCAACCTAAATTGCTAATCATCCAATTCACATCATTTCTAATTCCTAAGACATCCAAAGTGTAATTATCCAGGTAATGAGTACAAATCAATCTACGAGTAACATGAACATCATATCTAGATTTTTGTTCATCATTGTGAAAAATTATGCCATATGAATTATTGTTACCTTTGTTGCATGCCCATCGCTTCCCTTTGTCGGTGGCCTTCCCTTTTTCAATGTTTTTCCTTTTCCTTTACCAGGATCATCACCTCTGCTAGATCCAACACTCTTGCAGAATCGCTTCAACATCTTATGAAAGCTCAAGGAAAAGAGGGGTGATTTGTTGTTTGTGGGGGAAGAAAACGCAAGAGAGGAGAGATCTTGAAATCTTGAGATCCAAGATCTAGAAGAGAAATCAAGAAAGGAGAAGGAAGGAGATGAGAGATCTTGAAGGGCTTGGAATCTTGAAGAGAGGAATTCAAGAAGAGGGATCTTGAAGAAAGGAGAAGGCTTCTTTGAAGAATTTAAGAGGGGAAGAGATTGAACGTTGCCTTGGAGAGGAGATCTAGGAAAGGTGAGGAAGGAGCTTAGATCTTAGAGAGAAGGAGAGTTCTTAAAGAAGAGAGAAAGAGATAATTTGGAAAGGGAAGGCACGACCGTGTGAATGAGGAAAATGGGTCGTGCCTTAGGGTTTTAACACCCAAATTGTTGTGCCACATGGCTATGCCAAAAGGTACAGTCTCGACGTGATGCTTTCTATTGCTGCACAGGGTCTTCACACGACCAATTTTTTTTTGACGGCCATGTGAAATGGGACACGACCGTGTCTTTAGGTGGCTGGCTACTTCCTCTGGTTTGGCATGGCACGTGGCATGTTTTGGATGTTGACACTTCGAAGGAACAGGGCATGCTGAAATTTGCCGAAGGAGTAGCCTCCATTTGCACGGTTGTGCCAAAAGACACAGCCAAGCCATGACTTGATCTGGTGCCTCCATTGGATTTCACATGGACGTGTGAAACCACATGGCCTTGTTGTGGGTGGATTTGACACAAATTCTCCTTAAAGCATGACCGTGGGAAACCACACGACCCTACTATGGTTGGCTCTAGCCCATGCACTGTTGAGGCATGACTATGCCTTTTGAGCACAACCAGACTTCAACTTTTCTTCAAAAGCTCCTCCACATCCGTGTCATGTCCCACGACCAACTCATGGAGGAGTGCAGACTGAAAAAGAAAATAAAAAGATGACGAAATTAAAGTTCAAAATGAAGTAACTGAAAATAAAAAAAAAATAGAAATAGAAAAAATGAACCCTTGGGTTGCCTCCCAAAAAACTTAAAGTCACGAGCTCGACTCCTATCATGGCTCAACTTGGATCCTTTTCCTTGAAGGGGTTGCGTGCCCCTCCATTGTGGCAAGTTGGAACTTCAAGCCCATCTCTTATTCGGACTCTTGCCGGGATGATGTATTTATCGTTTTTACTTTTGGGCACTTTCTCTTCTCTCACCGAACTTGGTGCTTCATCCGGTGGTCTATCATGAGGGTGGTGTTTCTTTTCTTCCGGTTGGAGACCTTCCAACTTGCAGCATAATTTCTTAATAACAACAAGTGAGTCAGAGGCCTTGGACAAATCAAATTCTACTTTTTCCTTGCCTACTACCATTGTAAGTTTATGATTCTTAACGTCTATCTTTGCTCCGACCGTAGCCAGGAAAGGCCTACCCAGAATTATGGGGATCTTTGGGTCTTCCTCCATATCTAGGATCACAAAATCAGTAGGAACTATGAATTCCCCTACTTCTACTGGCACGACTTTAATAATACCCATAGGGTATCTATAAGAATGGTCTGCTAGTTACAATGTCATAGTGGTCAACTTGAGATCATTGAGTCTAAGTTTCTTACAAACAGAATAAGGTATAAGACTTACGCTAGCTCTAAGATCACAAAATGCTTTACCAATCTCGGTTGGGACAATTTTACGAGGGATAGAAAAACTCCCTGGATCCTTGAGCTTTTGTGGTAATGCATTTAGAAGCAAAGCACTACACTCCTCAGTTAAGGCCACAATCTCATACTCTTCTTTCTTGCATTAGTTTAAAATGATTTCCCTCATAAATTTGGCAAACTTGGGCATTTATTATAGAGCATCAATGAGGGGAATCTTAATGCATAATTCTTTGACTTTTTCTTGAAACTTGTTGAATTCTTCATCCTTCTTTGCTTTGGATATCCATTGAGGAAAGGAAATTGGTGGCACGTATCTCCCCATAGGGG
>JBBUKS010000104.1:8550957-8575434 GCA_038050645.1 Hedychium gardnerianum | reverse complement strand
GATAAAATTTATTTAAATATAGATGATGATATAGTAGGGGATAGAGCTCAATGGCGTAAAATGATCCATATAGCCGATCCTACATAGTGGGATAAGGCTCGGTTGTTGTTGTTGTTGTTGTTGTTTCTCTTCTTCCAGAATGGGAATACACAGTACTATATAATAGATAAAATAGGAAACTAGGAAAGAGAATAGGAAACTAATTTATTCCTAAATATAAGATATTTTTCTAACTAAACCCCCTTAATTTAAGGGATTTCCTACTATGTATACAATTGTTTATTTCCTTCTCTGTACATAGTTGTTTACAACTCGACACTCTCCCTCAGACCGAGGAATAAATATTTTTCATTCCCAGCTTGACTATAAGATCATGAAATCTTGAATTGTTCAGTCCCTTTGTTAACACATCAGCCAATTGTGGTTTTGAAGGGACATGACATACACACCGATCCTTCCACCAATTTTTTCTTGATGAAATGTCTATCGATTTCAATATGCTTAGTCCTATCATGTTGAATAGGATTATGAGCAATATTGATAGCTGACTTATTGTCACAATTTCATGGACATTCCCATTTGATTTTCAAATCATCCAAAAAAATCTTCAACCAGAGTAGTTCACATAATCCTTGAGCAATAGCCCTAAATTCTGATTCATGATCTTGCCACCACATTTTGCTTCTTGCTCCTCCATGTCACCAGATTACCACCAAGGAGAGTACAATATCTTATAGTTGATCTTCTATCCACTAGAGAACCTGTATAGTCTGCATCTGTGTAGGCTTCTAAAGCTAATGTCTCACATTTCTTGAACAAGATTCCTTTTCCCGGAGTGCCTTTCAAGAAATGCAATACCCTGTAAGCAGCTTGAAGGTGAGATTCTCTTGGATCATGCATGAATTGGCTGATTACACTCACAACATATGCTATGTCTAGCCGAGTGTGAGCAAGGTATATGAGTCTACCAATCAACCTTTGATACATCCTTTTATCAACAACTGGTTCTTTCTTAGCATCTCCTATCTTGTGATTTGGATCCATTGGACTAGAAATCGGCTTACATCTAATCTTCCTGGTTTCAGTTAAGAGATCAGTCACATACTTCTGTTGAGAAATAAAAATTTCTTTGGTAGAGTATGCTAACTCGATACCAAGGAAGTACTTCAGTTTGCCCAATTCCTTTATTTCAAACAACTCCACTAATTTGTGCTTTTGATCATGTTTTTCTTTTTCATCATTTCTATTTACAATGATATCACTACATATAGTAGAATAGCCGTCACCTTTTGTGCAATTGAGTGCTTAATGAAGAGAGTATGGTCCCCTTGGCTTTGTTTATACCCAGACTTCTTCGTGACTTTTGCAAATCTTCCGAATCATGCCCTAGTCGATTGTTTCTCAATTTACATACTCTGTTGTCAGTATCCCTTGCAAATCTTGGTGGGATGTTCATCTAAATTTCTTCATCTAAATCTCCACGGAGAAATGCATTCTTTACATCATACTGTAGGAGTTGCCGGTTGAAGTGTGCGTCCAAAGATAGTAGAACTTTGATAGTATTCATTTTTGCAACTGGAGCAAAGGTTTCCTGACAATCTACCCCATAAGTCTGAGTATATCCTTTTGCCACCTATCTAGCTTTATATCTCTCAAGGGATCCATCTGCTTTGTATTTTAGTGTGAAAATCCACTTACAATCAACAATGTTCTTTCCAGAGGGTAGAGAGGGTGTTTGGTGCATTCTCTGGTACCTTTTCTAACATCAATGGGAAAGGTCAAGGCCATTTGTTAAGTCAATGGATGGTTTAGTAGATTGTAAAGATGGGCTAGATCTTGCTATGATCCTAGTATCAAGGTGGGAGGTTTGTGGGTAAGGTTCTTGGACCTGTATCACTTCTGGAACAACCTTTCTCCTTGAATACACTTGAGGAATCCTTGGAGTATCACGAGGGACACTGGATGGAAAGGAAGATGGAGGTGACCCAGTACGGATTTGAGTAGGAGGAAGATCAAAAGCATTAATGGGTTCAAATGACTCATAAGTATTATCTTCTGTCATTGAAATCTCCCCCTAAGGATAGACTTGGAGAAGAATGGGGTATGTTCTAAGAAGGTAACATTGGCCGAGGTGTAAAACTTTTGAGATGAAGGGTGGTAACACTTGTACCTTTTTTGAATGGATGAGTATCCAAGGAAGACATGATGGCACGAGGATCTAGTTTACCTCGTAGTGGACCGTGGATATGGACAAAGGCAGTGCACCCAAAAATCCTAGGAGTAAGCCCATTTGTGGTTCGGAGATGAGGATATAAATTGTTGAGAAGTTGCATGAGACTCTTGTTGTCTAAGACATGAGGGAAGTATGTTTATCATGTATGTGACATTAAGGACAATCTCTCCCTAATAGGATTTAGAGACGTGGTTGTGGAAGAGAATGATCTGAGTAGTGTTGAATAAATGCCCATTTTTCTTTTCTATTATTCCATTATGTTGAGGTGTATAAACACAAGAAGAGTAATAATCCCCTGGGATTGGAAATAAGGGGACAAGATTTGGTTGAAGAATCTCTAGCGTTGTCGGTCCTAAAACTTTTGATTTTCACTCCAAATTGATTTTGAATCATCGAGTGGAAATTAGGAATAACAATGCTGACATCAGATTTTTGTTTGAGGAGAAACAACCATGTAATCCGAGTGCAATCATCAATTAAGGAGACAAACCATCGAGTCCCAGAAACATTGGAAATATTAGAAGGATCCCATATGCCACTATGAATCAAATGAAAGGGAGTAGAACTTCTTTTATTGCTAATAGGAAAGGGTACATGAGAATGTTTTGCCAATTCGCAAACATCACACTGAAATTCAGAAACATCCAATTTTCGAAAAAAATGAGGAAACATGACTTTTAAAACCCTAAAAGAGGGATGACCAAGGCGTTTGTGATACAACCAAATGTTGTCTTTATTGGAAGAACTGTGAAAAGACGAACAAATTATTCCTAATCTTCTTAGTGGATTCAAGGTAGTAAAGACCGTTATGTTTCTTAGCAAGTCTAATCCTCCTCCTCGAGTCCTGATCATGGAAAACACAATAAGAAGGGGAAAAATGACATGACAGTGAAGTTCAATAGTTAATTTTTGAATGAAAACAAGGCTGATAGATAATTTTGGTACATGGAGGACGCTTTTTAGGATAAGGCTAGGGGTAAGGTGAACATCTCCAAAATCAGCAACAGTAGCTAAAGATTCATTGGCTACTACAATTTTTCCGTTACTTGGGCTAGGGTTATAAGTGTGAAAAAAAATGGTAATTGGGAGTCATGTGGTCTGTGACACCGGAGTCTATTATCCATGAGTTGTCAAAGAAACTGTTTGAGGTATTCATGCAAAAAGGGAGTGAGGGGATACTTGAGAGAGTCAAAGAGCACGCACCAGATGATTTATCAAGAGAACCCAACAATCCGTTTCTCAATTTCTACATTGTTGAATCTGCCTAGGATTCGACTGTCTTCGGTATGGGATTGCTTAGTCAGGTGTGCCTGATGTTTGTGCTGCCCCCCACGACTTCCCCATTCTCGGTTTGGTGGTTTACCAAGTAGTTTCCAACATGTCTCTTTGGTTTGGTGCGGTTTCTTACCGTAATTGCACAAAAGATGGACTTTGTTGTCTTTAACCGGAGGCAAACCGCCCTTATCTTTCTCCTGCGAATTAATTTTGGCAGCGAGGGCTGGTCCAACCATGGGTTGGGGCTCAAGCATCACACTTCGTCGACTTTCCTTAGCCCGGAGTAGGGAGATCGTCTCTGCTAGGGACGACATTCATTCTTTGCCAATGATTTGGATTCGAATCTGATCAAATTCAGAATTTAAGCCGGCCAAAAAATCATGTTCACAATCCTTTTCAATAAAATTCTTCAAAACAACAGCATCTACAACACATTTCTGTAGGATCGAAAAACGCGATAGAAGGGGGGTTGAATATTGCTTGTTTAAAAAACTTCTTTTTGTTTTGTAAAACCAAACAGAGATAAGTAGCGGAATAACTAAAAAGAGAGGACACGTTCGGTTATTTGGTTCACATAGTCCAGCGACTGCCCACGATCTCTTGGACGATTTTCGAATGGACAAATACACTAATCTTCTCTTTCCGAGAATCTCTCGGAGGCAGAGAAAGCCTCGTACAATGATATAGAGAATAATACAAATTACTATTCTCTATTACAAATGAAATATGCAAGTAATATAATGTTACCGACAACAACTTAGTAGAACTTGAGTGTAGGTTGTCGGAGAACCTCTCGGCGTGTCAATCAGCAGTACTTGCACAAAGAGAGACGAAAGAGATGGATTGTTAGAATTGTGTTGGTAGCCTCAGACCCCGAGGCTTCTTTTATAAGATTTTCAACTGATCGACTGAACACCTTATCACAATTTGCCCGGATCGTATCTTCTGTGAAATCTACCTTTATCGTTCGACCGACAACCGTATCGGTCGACTAACCTCAAAGTTTCCTTCGGTGCTCGATACGATCTTATCCGATCTGCGCTCTTATCAAATGTAATCGGTCGACTGAACACTTTATCGGTCGACCAAACTCTTGAGTTTCCTTTGTAATCTGATTCGATTATATCCGATCCCCTGGTTACCAAATATGTTCGGCCGACTGAACCTCTTATCGTTCGACCAAAATATTATTTCCTTCTTTGCTAGATTCGGATCTGATTTATACTTATCCACTTGAATCGGTCGATCGTACCACCATGTTCAGTTGACCAAACCCTTTGGCAACAAAACCCTTTGTTTTCTGCAAAACAAAGTTAGCACAATATACATAATAATCGTACAATATAGAGTTAGAACCAAATAAATATGCATGGATTTCAGTTAAGACTATCCGATCTTGACTTGGAAACTTTCGTTGGTTTCTTTAGTTGGATCAACGCCTAAGGTTGTTCTCAAAGTGAGAACACGTCCTCACACCTTTTCAAAGGACTTCTCTTCTTCAGATTCTTACCTGACTTACCTGCCAAATATTCGGTCCGGTTGACCTATTTAAACTTCCTCCTGCTTAGTGTCTGATCGACCTGATCTACTAAGACTTTTCCTGCAACACTAAATTAACGCAATAGTAATGCAAAATAGTGTTAGCAACACTATACTTAGGTTTACCAAAAGCCATTAGTCAGGTCGACCGGAAACCTTTCAGTCACACTTGCTTCACTACTTCTCACTACTTAAGGTTTACTCCCTTAGGATTTTCCTCTTGCCAAACATCTAATTATGCTTGACCTGCCTAGACTTTCCTTTGCCTAGGTCAACTTTGACCTGTCACGACTTCTCTACCTTTGCCTAGGTCAAGACTTCTCTTGCCTAGGTCAGCTTTGACCTGTCAGAACTTCTCTCTTGCCTAGGTCAGCTTTGACCTATCAGAACTTCTCTCTTGCCTAGGTCAACCTTGACTATCAGGATTTTTATCTTTGCCAGTCATCTGGTCAACCTTGACGAGTTTCCCATTGCTAGTCAATCTTGATCTTACTAAACTTTTCACTTTGCTAGTCATATGGTCAACCTTGACCTGACTAGACTTCATTAAACATATTGCCAAACAAACATCAAAACCCGAGGTCGATTGCATCAATAATTTCATCTCAATTATTTGGTAGTAATCCAGTTCTTGCTGTAGATTTTGCAAATCAGTGGGCATATTCAGTGACTATTTTATCTCCCTGCTTAGTAGCATCCGCTTTGACTTTGAGTTCATAAACTTGGGCAGCATTATGGGCTTTTGAGTAAGTGCGGGTAATGCAGTCCCAAATTTCGTTAGTAGAAGCGAGAAATATACATGTATATGGATGGTTCCATGGAATCCCATAACCAAGACATAATCATAGAGTTTTCTTCATCCCATGTCTCAAAGGTTGGATCAGTCGTGGCAGGTCCCGTCCCAAGGATAGGGCTAAGTTTCCCTTTCCCTTTAAGGCAAGTACGGACAACCTGAGATCATTTCTGGTAGTTCTTCTCGTTGAGTCTATTGGAGGCCGAATATTTTGCAGATCACCAATTTTTTGGATTGAACTGCAGTCATCAGACACGATAGATTGGCTAGGATTGCTGAAAATGGTTGTTTGAGAATTGACTATGATGAAGAAAGGCAGGAGAATTAGCAATGAAGGCTAGGGCTCTGATACCGTGTGGAAAATTTGATTTCTCTTTCTCTTCTTTCAAAATGGGAATACACAGTATTATATACAAAATTACAATAGATAAAATAGGAAACTAGGAGAGAGAATAGGAAACAAACTTATTCCTAAATATAAGATATCTTTCTAATTAAACCCCCTTAATTTAAGGGATTTCCTACACTGTACACAGTTGTTTATTTCCTTCTCTGTACATAACTGTTTACAACTCGACAAGTTTGACGTTGGCATGAAACTTGTGTCGTTGATAAAACTTTGTTTCATTTTTAGACTGGAATTGTTACTGATCTAATACTGGTATATATATAATCTTATATTATGGACATTTGGTTTGTTCAGAAGATTATATTTATTGAAATGTCTGTTTGGCTATGTGCAGATCTTGCTTCTTATACGCTTTCTTCAGCATGAACACCATGCTGGACGCCCTAATAACCAAGTAAGCACTCACAGTTTTGTTAAAAGAAAGTTTTGATTGATTGTTTCTCTATTAGTAAATGTAATTGTATAACTATGATATGCTTAATATTTCTTTTTTGGTCAAAATATGATATACACAATATGTGTATCTTGTCTTTATTTAAACTTTTATTTGACATTTTCCTCAATATTAGTATTTGTTATTGCTGTACATGTATCTGAACTTCTCTCTTTTCAATTCTATTACAGTTTTTCTTGAGTATTTTTTAATTTTTGTTTGAAAGAATTCCTTTCATAGCTTTTCTTGTTGACTCTTTTATCTTTTTTTGTGTACTTGGACCACAGTGAAAATACAAAGTTCTTTTGGGAAGAAAGTGATAGTACCTTTTTTTCTGGATGAGTGAGATATAGTTAAAGTCTACTCATCCTAGGTTCACAACAACAGTAACAAGAAGAAGCTATGTCCTAATTATCTGGGCCAAGTTCCAAACTATATCAAAGTTATATGGGTAGTAAGTGACAACCTAACCCTACAACTAGAGCAATTTGGACATTGTTTTATACTGGTTTCTAGAGATTAACATAACCCCACCTTTTTTATGGGAGCGGGACCAGCATTGGCAGAATTTCTGTTTATGTAAATTTCTGATTTTTTTTTAATATATTGAGACTTTGATATTTGAACATGTACCTAGAACTCAATTGCAGGAAATTTGGAAAATCTATTTCCTTCTTCACAAAATTCCATTTGTTAGTTTTTTGTGGGTTTTATCTTTTGATGATATTCTGTTAATTTTTCTTTCAAAATTTTGATCAAACTGTGCATTCTTCTGGAGTAGGTTTCACTTAGTTTCTGGATGTTTTGATTTCCACCTAAATTTTTCTTTAATAATTTATATTTTTCTCCATCACTGAAACAAATGAACTTACCAGTCATTCAATATCATGTACGATGTTCTTGCACTGTTATACAGTTATGTTTATTTTATTAAGAACTGCTATTTGTGCTGGTATTTCCTATCATGGCAGGTAATTGCTGGCTGATGTTTTTTTTTCCTGAAGTGACTAGTTCTAGAAATATAAGATTGAGTGCTGCTTTTCATATTTAGTGCTTGTTTTATCCTTATTTTACTTATGCTAGAATGGAAAATGATATATTTTACAAAAACATGATGTATTCTGGTTTGGTGCACTATTTCAAAAACTAACATTGAACATCAAGATTCATAGCTCTAAGTCAGTTGAGAATCCAATGGGAGTTACTGGTTTCATGTATTGGATTGATGAAAAGGTGTTGTTAATTAACTTTAATGTCTATATTCACTTGAATCTCTTATTATCCTTTGCTAGCCTTTTTTTTTTGAACTTCTGTCACTTAAAAATCATGTCACACCTCTTTGGAGCCTGACTAGCAAAAAATTATAATTTCTCTGTTTTAAGGTTCCAATTGATATTCCTTTGATGGAGACCTGTTCGCTCTTAGGTGGTTAGTCCTTTTTATTAAATGATTCTATCATTTTTTCTTAGATATAGAACCCTTTTTAACCATGGTAAAGATTTGCTATATCAAAAGATTTCAGATATCACTTGTATCATTTGTGGCTTTTGCAGAACCTTGGTGGCCTTTTGATGGACTTTCTTTACTTTTTTGGGTAAGTAAATGTTCTTCGTGTTTATTGTAGTTAAAGATTTATCAGAAATTCATTATGCTTGGCCATTCTACTGTATGATTTCAGTGAATATCTGGTTTTGTTGATTGTGTACCTGACTAGATTTTTTCTCTTCTTTTGCGGTTTTTCAATTGCAGATATATATTTGATCCTCGTCAAATGAGAGTTTTGATCCAAGGAAGTGGAATTTATCTGAACAGGGAAAGAGGACTTAGGTTAGAGGATTTATTTTGTTTCTTATCATCAGAATTCTAGATGGCTTTTACTAAGTTCCATATCTATCAACAAATTTGCAGCATAGACCCACTCCATATTGATGATCCTCTCTACCCAACTAATAATGTGGGAAGAAACTGCTTTCGTATACATCAATGTATTAAGGTCAGTACAATTCTACCATTTATTGCACGAGTCTTACACACACAAGATAGTACAGTGGATTCTGATGAAACCACATGCAATATCCACAAACTCATGTGGTTCATAACTTCATCTATGCAATATCCACAAACTCATGTGGTTCATAACTTCATAACTGATGAAACCATGTCAAAATATGAATGAATTGCCAGACGAAAGAAGTGATCAACTTAAATCTTAGTGACACAATACATCTCCTCACTATGTTTATCATGTTGTTTAGATCAGGTTATCTGGATCAGACATTCCCAAAAAAATATATCTAAGTATCTGTTCATCTCACCAGTAAAATCAATGAGTTCGGAGTCGCTAGAAAATATTCACAGGAGTAAAAATTAAATAAATTTATTTCATGCAAAAAAAGGATTTTCAGAAATAGATGCTGCTGCTGCATTTTCAAGATGCAAGCTATCTACAGAAGATATATGTGATTTAGTGTAATTTAGTCAAGTAAATTATTAAGATGCATGGAATTGAATGTTTGGGTTAATTTGGGTTTTGGTTAGCTGGGATCAGACGCAAAACAAATAAAATTTAATTTACATAGGACCATAATGATTGAGGTGCTATATTGACACTGATATGGACAGGCTTTTGCTGATGCACATTCATTGCTGGAAAATGAGCTACAATATTTTTCTGGTAATGGTTGTTCACAGTCAACTGGAAAATTCAGGCTACTCCAAAAGATCATCCCTAGTATTGATTGCAAGGAGTAAATTTAAGTGATGAGAGGTGAGAGAATGTTCATTTATAGAATGGTAATTGTACTTTCAGCTATTTTTCTAATCTGTATGAAAACATACTTGCTTATTTTTTGAGTGGACCAGCATTCAATTATTTATTCTGATCACGCCTGCCAATATGTGAATCACCTATATATGGACTTACTCTTGAACCTCCAAGGTATGTTCAGCTTCACCATTTATGTATCTTATGCATATTAAAATAAGCATGATAGATGATGTAGGCATCTTGGCTTGGTGGAAACCATACCAGTTTGACTATCAATCTAGATCACTTTAATATTTTATTATTGGGTGTCGTTTCTCTAGGATGCAGATTGATAGTTTCCACTTGTCAATTTTGGCAGCCAGTATGGTGCCTTGACTTGCCTCATTGTTTCTTTGATGAACTGTGTATGGATGCCTTATTTAACAGCTGCTACATTGAAGTGAATTGCTGTCATTCACTGTGAATGTCACCTCATTTTTTTTTTGTTTTATTTCCTCTCAGCATTCTTGCTACAATAGGAGGTATGCCAACGACAGCTGAACATTGTTTTTCTATACAAAGCTGTCCTTTTGAAGACAACCGGAGTTCTAAAATTGGATCCTCTCTCTATTAAGAGTGAGTGATTATACACCATAAAATCTTCCTTCACGTGTCCAAGGTAAAAAATTGAATTTCATGAAGTAGGCCATTAGTAAAGAAGCATAATGTGACATCTTAGTTTAGTTGACATGGACGTGAGCTTCATTAAGGGATTTACAGATTTCGATAAGTGAACTATTATTAACTTGGGCATTGGTTGGGCCAAACAATTTTATGGGTCAATTCTCTCATTGGATGAATTGTGACACTATGGTATTGGAGTGGATCCAATTCCTTGGCATAATGAGGTCTTCGAAAAGAGTGGTTTTATTATAACATTACCATTGGGCTCACTTGCCACTGAATAAAGATGATTTTAAGTTATGAATTGGAGCTTGGATCTTGAAAGGGACATCAAGTGTTGACTGTGACACATTTATTTAGTTAATCACAGAGAATCTTGGGTTTATAAATGGTATTTATAAGCATAGATGAGTAAAATATTTATTATTTGCTTGAAGCCTATTGAGCCAATGGTTAGCTCTAATGAGTTAACATGCTACGTATCTCATTTGGGTAAGTAGTTGTACTTTATGTTTGCTTTCAAGTGTTAACTGTGACATTTATTCGGTCAATCATGGAGAGTCTGGGCTAATAAAGGGAATTTATAAGCATATGAGTGAACTATTTAATGTTCATTTGAAGCATTTCGTGCCAATGGTTATGCCTAATAAGTTAACATGTCAGTTATCTCACTTGGGCAAGTTGTTGTTCTTTATGTTTGGTTTTATGACACGTTGATTAATCTTGTTTTATTGTGATAATAATCTCTAATTTTTGTTTTTTGCTTAAGTTTTCTTTGGATATTCTATTACAGAATTTACTTAGTTCCAAAGTAGTGATCTTTTTGGTTTGGTTCTGAACCCTAAAATCGAAGTATTCTGGTAAAGTAGTATTTGTGACTTACAACTTCATCATTGTATTACTGTAGTAAATTCCTTTGGATTTTTGTTACATGAAAGCATCAGAAATTGATTGATCAGAATAGGTATTAACACTAAGGCTGCTGTTTCTCATTACTTTGATCTGCAAGAAAATATAACCAGTGGAATTTTGCACTTTTTGCTCTTTCAATAGGAATGAACTGAAAATTTTGGTTACTCAAGTTTTAGTTATATGGCATCAATGTAAGTACAATGATTTATCAAGGTAGCAGCTAAATATAGAGTAGCTCTCATTCTTTTCTTTTGTCATGCGTTATTCTTTGTGGAGAGGTAATAAATCATGCGACTCTAAATTGTTATTGCTGGATGACTTTTGTCATAAATTATTTCTGCTTCTAAATAAGCCAGGGACCTACACGGTACTATTAAGTTCCTAGCTTCATTGTCACTTAGTACCAGGCGTAATGATTCAAGTCTGAGAAATTTATTCAAGTGGCTCAAGCTAATTTTCATCTGATTGCAGGCCTACAAGACATGACTGGATGTTAAACTGTTTAGAGTCTCTGAGTTTCTGCATCTTTTGCAATCTGAGTGGGACATTAAGCAAACATGCAGCTTGTGCACAGATTCCTCTCTATTCTGGTTTGGCTTGGTGATATTTGACCTTTGGAAAAAATTGAAACTCATGATTGTCCAAAAAATAATAAGGTGAATTTGGACAAAATGTTCGTAATGGTGAAATGCAAAAAAGAAAATTATTATAACAATGAAAAGTCATCCTATTATGTGGATGCACTTCAGGCTGTCTTTATCACTATATGGTGGTTGGCTTAGCCATTTATCTCAATAGTTTCCAGTGCCCACAATTGCTACAAAGCAAGGATCAAAATATCTTTCAGTGTGCAGCAGTTTCAGCCTCTAGCTAGAGTGGTACAGTTCATCTTGGCTATAACAATCATCACCCTTTAAAGCATGTCGGGATAAATCTTAATTTTATAATTAGTTCCACTTAACTTGTTTACCTCAAAATACATATTTATAGCAATTAAAACATGATTAAATTAAAATTTTAGTTCTGAAGTTACAAAAATATAACTAATGTCTCGACTAATGACTATATTTTACTAATACCAAAGTAAATTAGGGATTGGATGAGAGCATAGGTTTTTCTACCATCCTAATGAGATAAATCTCATAATTTTAGAAGATCTAGATTAAACAATGTATCTAGCACATTTAATAATAGAATTGATTTCTGCACATACACATGTTGATTAATATATCTTGTGTAACTACTAAGAGTTGGAGTTGGACTGACACTATTTGTACTGGAATAGGCACAGATATAGATATCTTTATTTATTTATTTATTGACTCTGATGCCATTCATTGTTGCCGATGCTTCAATTTGTGCTTTCCCTCCCTTGCTTTTCATGGTATTTTATTTTCTCCTCGTGACTGACAGAGAAAATAGATGGCACAAAAGAAAATTTAGGAAGGATTACTAGTCTTGCAAATTCTCTATCAGCACAAGACGAGAGAAAAGGTTTTTTCCTGTACGGTCTTACATTGAAATAATATTTTTCTTTTATTTGGTAAAAGTTACCCTTCTTTCTTTCACATGTTCACTCAAAATTTTTATTTAGATTGATACGAAGGCGTTGTTAAACAAAAAGAGGGAAAATTAGGAGGCATTAATTGGTTGAGCAAATAGAATTTCAACTAACTTGAACGTCTAATTTAGTGACATTTTTCAAACAAATTCAGATTTAAGACTCTATTTTAGAGTAAATACTTCTATTGGTCGCGGGAATAAAATCTTCTTGTCTTGGCTGGTTTTAGACTCTACCATCTCAGATAGATATTGTCTTGATCAGTATGACTGAAACTGTCTTGGCATGAGCCTGTGCCAACACTTTATTGGTATCAATTGCCAAAATATGTTTTGACCCTGCTAACTGATCACAATTAGCATGTGAAACCATCTATGAAGTATATGTCAGATAAAAGACTTACTTTGTCAATATTACCTTATGGTTTTTCTGTTTAACCTCTAGTAATGTGTTTTGGATCTTGCAGAATAGACACATATCTGGGTGAACCATCATAATGTTGGTTGCAAGGTACCACTCCATATTTGACTAAGTTCGATCACGATCTGATTGTGCATCCATCAGGTATTAATTTGCTAATTTATGTGTTTTCCTTGAATATACTTTTGCTGGGATGCATTTATGATTCTAGTTCTTATATAGATACGTTTCAAGTATTTTTTGACCCTCTTGGATTCAAAATGCATTCCATTCTAAGACCCCATCAATACACACTTATATTCATCTTTAGATCTGATATTTTTCTTTATATTTTCTTCATTTTGGTTTCTTCTACCCAAATATTTTCTCCAATGCTATTTTATTCTTCTGCCCCCATTTTATTTATGTTAATGGTGCATGCTACCTAAGTTTGACAGCTTGGGAGGCATAATTGTTAACTAATCTTTTTTATCTAATGCTAAAATTCCACATATTCTTTTCGTTTTCCAGGTGGACTTTCTGGGTATCTCTTTGCACGAGGAAGAAACTGAAAGATGGTGAAAAGGCTTCGTAGCATATATGATGCCTAAATCTTCTTTAAATCTTCCCATAGCTGTAGTTGCTGCTGCAGCCACTCCACCTCTACTTGGATAGTATGCTTTCGAAAATGCAACGACAAGTTCAAGTTTTGGTGACTAACGACCAGATGGGAAGACTGTTTTATGAACAAGTTTCTTATATGACAATTGGTGTAGATTGGTCGAATTGGACTAGTCATGTTGTTGCAATATGATTCTAGTAAAAAGTGTCTTTTGTGAATTGGAGAAGTAACCGAGATAGAAACTCAAGGTTTCATTATACTTTGTAAATTCTTACCCTTGATGCTGTGTTTTGGACCTGTGAATATATATTTATTTATTTATGAGAGAACATTCTTAGCCATGTCTGTTGCTTCAGGGACTGCTAGAAGGAGACCCTCCACAGCCGGCTGGCAGACTACTGTAGCACTTCTTCAGCAATTTTGCACAGTGCAGATCACTCCAATCGTGAAGAATCCACTGCAGCAATTCCGGCTCAATCCAATGTACAACACTCATTTTGCATTAGTAAGTAATCGAAAGCTCTTGCATTTGTAATAAAAAAAATTGTTTTGGCAATTGTAATAAAAAAATTATTTGAATCCAAAATAAGAGAAAATAGGTGAACTAATTTATTCAAACCTGAACAGTGGCATGAGTTTTAATTTAGGAAGCTACATGTCACTTTTTTGAAGATGATTGATCACATATTAACTGAGTCCACTAATGACTTGGTCTTTTGATTTTAACAATTTCATCTAGAATTAATCAACAAATGTAGTAAATAAATACTCTTTACTAGTATTGGGTGATAGATTTGTTATAATAAAAGAGGATGAAATTAAATTAAAAAAAACACAAATTTTATGACAAGTTTGTAAAAGAAACATTATAAATATTATAATAGATGTAAAAATCTATACAAATGTCATAATATGTATTTATTAATCAATCCTTTATCCTTTATTCTATACAACACTAGATCTTCAATTTTCTCACCTGAAATGTGACCAAACATTCATAAAATCTATACAAATCCCTTCAGGGATCGTTCAGTACAGGAGACAAGTAAAGTACATGGGAGGCATGGGGGCAAAATCGTCATATGAATCGCCCTAAACTGGCGAAGTTTCTCGATGGACACGAACCGAGTCCGGCGGCATCGCCTCCAGCGCCGGTGTGGCGATGTCGGTGGATGGATTTCGCTGGGCTGTGTGGTTCGACGGAGAAACCCGCCAGTCCTACCTGAGTCCGCCATGAGGTGGTGCCGACCCTCTTCAACGGGCTTAAGAAGACAGCGAAACCCGACACGCTCCCCAATTCAGTTTGGTGGTGGTCGTGGTGGCGGCGGCAGTGATGGTTGCGGCTGCTCGTGACGGTCCTCCGCATGGGCGACGAATTCGGGCGCCACCGCCCGTTCGAAGACTCGGATGAGTACCTGCTAGCGTCGTCCCTGTTGTCCTCCGCGGCCGGCGACATTCCCCGCTCCACCACCTGGCCCGCTCTCCTCCCGTGTCCGAGCTCCCTCTCCGCCGCCGAGATCTGCGGCTGTTTCTTCCTCCAGCGGACGAGGGCCGAGAACCACGAACCCGAGCTGGAGCCCTCGCGAGCCTCCCAATCGCGCTCCGGCTTCTTGGATCTGCGATCCCCGAACAGGGTTCTGAGGACAGAGAACCTCCCGGATCTCCTAATCCGACCGCCTTCCCCTTCGCCGCCGAAGGTGGGGCCCACCTGGGGAGTGCTGAAGAACCGAAAGTCGCGGCGGCGAGAGACGCGAGGCGAGACCGAGCGCGGGAAGGCGACGGGTGCCGGCTGGGGGGAGCAGGAGGAGAACCCAGCCCTCCGTCGGTTCTGCTCCCTGGCGAGGGCGAGGAGGCGCTCCCGAAGGCACGAGGCGCAGACTCCCTCGCCCAGCTCGCACGGGTGCTTCTTGCACTTCATCGCCACCGCCGCCGAAGGCTCCGCCCTTCGCCCATCCGCTCCCAACCCCAGATCTCTAAACGGAGGCGAACGCTCCGCCACCAGTAGCTCCTCCCTCACATCGCCGCGGGCTCGCGCCGTCGATAAATAGCACTATTTGTCTTGGGCTGACAGTAACAGCACCCTTCTTCCGTCGGCAACGGACTCGCCCGTGGGAATCCAAATGCAGCTGTGGCGACGCGGGGACCACACGCATCCTCTCCGCGATTGACAAGAGGGCGCCCAACGGCCGGGCAGTGAGGCCAGGTACGGACTCTCACTGATGACCATCATCAAATATAATTAGAAATTAAAATTACGTTCAAAATTAATAATCATTCGTGATTTATTTTTCTTTCAAATAATAAAAAATTAAAATGACGATTTTATTTTTTTATCATCAAAAAATTAAAATCACGTTAATTAATTAATTAAAAAATCATTTATTTTAATTATCTCATTGGATCCCTATCCTTCTAGAAATTGCTGTGAGGTATAAGAAAATTCAACAACGGTGCAATATAATTTAAGTAAGCTAACTAAGGTTATTTAGATGAATAATTAATTCTATATTTCGTATAGTTTAATGAAAGAAATTAATTATAGTGTTAACATTTTGTTCATAGTCTTTTGATTTTTTTTAAAAAATAAATAAATGGTTAGTTTTTATATAAACTTACAGAAATAAACAAAAGAAAATTTTATTAGATTAAATATTAATTTTATTAGATTAAATATTAATTTTATTTAAGGACAGTTGATTTTAAAAGTTCCAAACATTTGCATCGAGTCAACCCTTAGCCAACTGCCATGAATTTTGATTGGTTGAACTTGTGTATACGTGTTGAACCACCATGCAGTGTGAAATCAATTTAAATTAAAGTCAGTCTCTATCTCATCTAGAATATTTTGAGTAAAAATCGTAAAAAAAAAAAAATCTTAATTTTTTAAACCGATAAAAAAATAATTCTTTTAGTTGTTTAAGGGCACTCTGATTTTTTTAAAAAAAATTATACTAGTAAAATGCTAAGTAGATGATCAAATAGATATTTTTATTTTAGTAGCAAATTAAAAAATTTAGAGATATTTTAACATTAAAAAAATATTTAATTGAAATTACTACAATAGATTTTAATCAAGTTAAAATGTTTAATTAAATTTAAATAAGTTAATAAAGAGAATTTTATATAACAGTTCTCAATTTATTATAATTTTGATTATGTTAGAATAATTTTATTATAATAATAGCTATTACAATATGCTACCCGATTGTAATAATTATGGTACAATTGCTACAATATTATTAAAGTAATTTTAATCAAATTAAAATCATTTTAATTAAGTTTGAATAATTTTCATTAAGTTGATAAACAATATTTTTGACATAATAGTATTATATGTAGTAATTTTGACTAAGTTAAATCCAACAATATTAAAATGAAGATATTTTTAAGATAAAAAATACGATAAAACACTGTTTTGATATTTTTTGAAAAATGATAATAAAAGTTGCCATTGTGATTTTTACCCTTATATATATAAAAAATTATATATTTCAATGATTAACCACCATTGATTTGACCAAGTCATCATATTTTTACTACTGCTATTGTCATTAATCAATTAATCTTTTGATTAACAGGACCTGTTTGCATTAATTAATAATCTTCAAAGTGGATACAAATCGTATTCGATCTCATTAAACATGGTCAATATTTCTGACTCAAAAAAAAAAAAAAAAATTGTCAAAATTCACGGACGTATCGAGTTCTTTTCATTGGACTGCGTTGCGTGGACACAAGGCAATTGCACATTTTCAAGTAGACAGACGTGAAGGAAGAAGTCGATGTGTATTAAATCAAAATTAATATTATTATATAATTTTTATTTTATTTTTTCTTTTTATTAACACACTCAAGAAGAAGCTTCAATCTATTGACTTGTGTGATTGAAGGTCGTTGAAATTTTCTTAGTTGTTCATTAAATCTTTGATCCGGTCGAGATGAGGGGATAGGGATGGATTGACTCCTTTAAATTTATATGTCTAAACCGAGTTCTTCTGGTAAGGATACGAGTCAAGTAGGCTCCTCTCTGCGTCTGTCGGGTCGATTGCTGTCGGGTCAGCTTTTATTGGGTCGATAGCTATTGGGCTGACAACTATCAGGTTAAGTCTTGGCGGATTGAGGGACACCGCAATCTTAGGTCACTCGGTGGTGCAAGAACGTTTTGCTTCGGCGATGGTGAACTTGAAGGAAATTGACAACACTAAAAAGAGTTAGAGGGAGATCAAGATGAATCTTCGTGAAACATAACTCCTTGCTCAAATCAGGTCCTGAAGATCTAGAAGGGAAAAGCATTGTGCACGTATTTGTGCCCGCATGAGCGATACTTTTTTATACTACCTTAGGAGAGGGGGGATAACTTTTATTGGACACTTAGTGCACTTCTCATTGTTGAAAATATAATCGAAGTTTAACATTATAAATATATAAAAAAGATCATAAATTTATAAGATAAAAGATATCTCTATTAATATAATCTAAAAATAAATCAATAAGAGCTTAGGTTCAAAGTGGACAACATTATATTATTATGAAAATATATAAATTCTTTTGATTCTAACACTCTCGCATCAGTCCACCTTTTCGGATTGCGTCCATAATACGTTTTGCATGTCTGTCGAGATCATGTTTGTGCCACATCTTTCACTCATCCATCGGTCTGGTTGAATTCTCCATCGAACTCAACTTAGGTTGTACTACGATCGTGCAGTGAGTCGGCCAAGTTTGACTTGAGCTCAACCATGAGTCAAATTTGTCAGGACCGAAGGAATTTAGATATCTCCACAATAGTATGATATTGTCCACTTTGGGCCTAGGCCCTCATGGTTTCCCTTATAAGCCCATGATCTTTCTCATGTATTTTCAATGTGGGATTTTGTTTGCAATCTTGCAACCCCAACAAAATTGATTTGACCCGAGCTCAATTTTAAATTGAGCCAATTTGACTCTATGTTGATCGAGTCTTGAATCTGTCACATGACTCATGCAGTCTCCTCCACATCAATCCTACTTGTGAAAATATGTCGGAATTTTTCTCTCTAGTGAAAAACAGACTTAAGAATTTTAATCATTTGAATGAATTTTCATTAATACTTTCTGATTTATCCTCATAATTTATCATTTACTTGGGCACATGAATTTTGATGTAACTTGCTTGCATGATTTGTTTAAAATGTGAATGAAAATTGATGAAATTAATTTCAATAAAAAAATGTAGAGTAATTTTAAATTGAAAAAAATATATATGATAACGTTCATTAAAATGGTCGACCATTCTTCTCTTCTTTTTCCGTCTTCCCCCGTCTTCCTTTCAAGCCACATAAACAATCATGGCTAGTTGCTAGAGTAGTTTATCTAGGGAAACAATCGACTATTCAAACTTTTATGTATTGTCGAAGAGGGGACTAATGTATTTTAAAATTACTATGATCATTAAAAGGCTCAGTTCATCTTTGACAAAGTCGACCTTGACTATAGGTTGTGTCGTGTCAACTATTTCCGTAGAAGGTCATGCATTTAGAGCACAATTCCTATTTCACCTAAAATCTTAGGATTTTATTGATAGTTGAAATAAATTTGTAAATCAAGTCGGTTGATATGCTTTCAATGTAGTTTTATGTATTTTTTTCCTAATCTTTTTACGTTGCAATACGAAGTTCTTGGAAAAAGGAACTAAATCCAAGAATTACTTGGCAATCCTACTTTCTAAATTAATTTTGTTCAACAGAAGTCAACTCAAAGTGATAAAAGATGTAACGCTCGCTCTTAGTATTTCCGTGAGCTTGTTTTAAAATTAACACAGAGGAAATAAATTATGAGGACTAATTTACTAGTCCGGACAGTGACCAGTATATGAAATAGGACAGAAACCTGATTACTAGTCAGAATTTGACTCTCAGACTTTATAATGATAATATTTTATGTATTAATTATCAGTTCATCGTGTGAGAATCAACATAAGTCTAACTCCAGCTCTTATTGCTAATGAATTAATTGAGTTTATGTGATTTAATCTCTCTTTTCTAGTAAATGTTTAGCAATTTATTTTGCATTTCGATCGAAATGAATATATCTATGGCATCAACATCGGTTAGTTTACGAAGTTTTATCGATGTTTAAATTGCTATTGCCCATATAATGTAGAGAATTTGCAATTGTATTACAAATAAGTCTGCCATTAATCTCTCTCTCACCTAAACAAGTTTTATTTATAAATCATAGTGGAGATAAATCGAAAGATGCATCATCCTACGATGGTGGAGAAGACGGCGAAGGACATGATTAGCTTCACTTACGACGACGATGGAGGAGAAGATAAACGAAGTAGGGTAAGGACTAAGATGTAGAATAGAGTAGATAGAGAGGAGCATCGTCAAGGAGGCTAAGTGTGTATATTACCCCTTGATGTTGATGTTTGTCGATATTAATGTCAATATATTTACGTCGATGGTTTCTTCTCAACCGGTTGAATTTGAGAGATCGAACTCATTAGCAACAACAATTGAGGTTTGAATTTTAATCATAGTATCCTTAAATTCTCCTTTAGCCATCAATTTGGTGACCTAACTCAAGCTAACTAGGTGTTCGATCAATTATAAGAAAAAAAACACTCCAACTTGATAAATTCCATTAGAATTGAAATCGACATTATCGATCAATGTTTAAAAGGAAAGAATTTAAGTCAGCCAAAAGAAAAAAAAAATTATGCATGAAAATAACAAATCAATAAAAGTAATTAACCTTGTTCAAACATGATCTCTCTATATTATGCTAATTACTTTACAAAAGATCATATATAAATAGTATAATCTTCTTGGATAATTATGTATGTGATTAGCAATGAACACTCCATAGTGCAAATCTTAAAAGATAAGTTACATGATTCAGCAAGTGATGCATAAACATATAAGTAAAGCATAAAAACCTAATTTAAGAAGGAAGAAATGCATAGAAAAAAAATCAAAAAATGGAAACTAAAAGAGTAGCACTCAAGAATTAATTTATGCATTTATTTATTTTTAATAGTCTAGGTATCTAGGTTTTGAGCTCAATTAATTCGAGAGAAAAATATCTTGTAGTATTTTAATGGAAAAAATATCTTGCAGTATATCATAGTTAGGATTCGAATTGTGGATGCTCGAGAGTCATTTGAATGTTTTTTGTTGGAAAAATATGAATAGAAACACAACTTGAGGGTTTTAGTCTCACAGTGAAAGGATGACTTTACGATTGATTCGAAATAAAAGGTAGTGAGAATCCAGGATCCGAATTACACCAACTCAAGTTTTTTTGTGAATCCAATTGCTCGGGAAAATTCGGTCGGAGAATGATATATCCACGTAATCAACCGAGTAATGTCTCGCATCTCTTTTGGACACACCGTGTGGCTCGTCAAGGAAGCTTCGCTTGGCCTGTTGAGCAACTCAAGCCAATGGCTTGCATGAAGACAAGCTTGCTTGCTTCAATGGCTTGCATGAAGCCACAAGGCAACCACCTAGTTTTGGAGGTGAGAAGCCATGCGAAAGCAAAGGTTTGCATGAAGCCACCGTACTCCTTGTCTATATAAGGAGTAGAGATGCAAAGAGAAGTGTGTGAGCAATTGTAAGCAAGTAATCTTTGTAAGCAGATCGGTGAAAATCCCTCCTTTTCTTACGACTGTACTTTTGTTTGGTCGGCAAGCTTTCTGTTTTTGCTGTTGAGCACTCTTTCACTTAGTAGGTTGTGAAAACTTTTAAGTGTAGTTCAATTCGTCATGACAATCAGTGCGCTCAATTGTAAGCAAGCAACCTTTGTAAGCAGATCGGTGAAAATCCCTCTTTTTCTTACGATTGTACTTTTGTTTGGTCGGCAAGCTTTCTTTCTTGCTGCTGAGTACTCTTTCGCTTAGCAGATTGTGAAAATTTTCGGGTGTAGCTCCATTTGTCATGACAATCAGTATTCGATTGTACTCGTGGTTTTTGTCATTTTACTTGGGAGATAGACGTCCACCTAAACTTCGGAGTACATCTAGAGGAGGCGAATCTATTTTAAGGAGACTGCGGTCAGCAAGACTTGACATCCACTCGGTGTTTGTATTACAGCTCTCGACATCTAGTCAGCGACTCTGTTTCCATTCGACTCGGGCAAGCCCCTTGACTCATCGCTGACTCTCGACAGACATAGGAGGTGACTCGGAGAAAACGTCTCCGTTCGGGCGCAGCTTGACTTGCTCGGACAAACTTGACGATCAGCTTACGACAACCGACAGTTTGTGATTATCTACTCAAGCTGCTTGATAAGTAAATTAGATTTGACAGATCTCAAATCAGAAAGATTCCTCCAATGACCTCTAATATTTTTACCATGCACCATGTCGGGGAGGTGACTAATTTATATCTTTAATTTTTTTTTATGAAAAATAAATATATATCATCAAACTGTATAAATAGATAAAGTATTAGAGTTAGATCTCATGTATATGAGAAGATACACAAATCTTGCACTCTCCTTAATATCATCTTATTTCATGAATACCATCTTATCGTCCCCACGGGATGAGCAGATGACTATTGCATGAGACTTTGCCATCAAGAGGTCTAGATATCAATCTTTGACAGCGTAATGCTTATCAGATTTCTGTCCTCCTCCATGCAATGGTCACTGTTCAAAGACTAGTAGCCACCCATGATTTACCTCACTTCCAGATAGTGGGGGGTCACCCTAGAAGGGCCGCCGAGGTGACGGTTTCACCTTTTGCCATCATGAATACCACCCTATCAACTAAATAATATGGCTTTCATAAATACCAACATACATATGACTACAGACTCAGGCAAGTCGATGTGTCCCATCCTGGTATGGTTAGCTTGTTTCGCTACTTGCATGTTTACAGTAGCCTGTGTTTGCTCATCCATAGAGTCGCCTTCGGTTAGCCGGCTACATGGTGCAATCTCTGTCCTTGATAAAATGTCAGTGTGATCTGTGCGTTCCCTCCACCGTCCACAGTCGAAGTAGTGAAGGCTCCATGCTTCTACTCTCCATTGTCCCATACGGGCACTAATGCCCAGTGCCCCAGGTTCCCAACTCTCCGGTCTTCAAGGTCCGAGTGCTCAGATGTCCTTGAAGGCACTTGTTTCTATCGGAAGGGGAGCTTTTGACGCAACAGTCATAATTTTGTGAGTTGCGAAAATAACTTAATACAAAATAATATGAGTGATTAGGCTAGGTCCATGGTAGTATGAATAGATGTCGAGTGGCAAAAAGTCAAAGATCAAAACTAGCGAAAAAGCACGTCCACCCGACCGGGTGTATCATCTTCCTGGTTGAGTATACTATATGACCGATCGGATATACCTTGCACCATCCGACCGGAAGGGCTAATCAAGATCACCGACCTTGGTTGGAATTACCAGATCAGAATCACCTATCGGGTATACTATATGATCGACCGGATATACTTTACATCACCCGACCGGGTGAATCATATTCTCGGTTGGATATACTATATGATCGACCAGGAAGACCTCACCGTCGGACCATACCTCTAGCACATCGATAAGGCCTAGTTCTAATGCTAATAGTACAATCAGAACACCTCCCATGGTATCCAAGACACCCTCTGAAAGTACGAAGGACGGCGGACCTTTTGCATCGTAGTATGCTCGGCCATGCCTCAACAATATAGCCATTAATGCTGTCAGGACACCCCCCAAAGGAGTATATAAAGGGCCTGATGTCACTGGCGCAGGGGAGGGTTTTTTCTCTTTTCCTAGACTCCTCTTTTTACTATTTCTAGCTACACTAGCCACTTCCGCTCGATCATGTCTGACTTGAGTGTCGGAGCAGGACCCTAAGGCCTCTCGCCTGAAGCTCTCATTCAACCCTCCGGCTCTCTTTTTGTCCATTTCAGGACTTCAACCTTGGAGATTAGGGAAGGTTCCCGCCGCCAGCAACTCTGCGGATGAGTCCCCCGCTCGACTTTTTGGTCCAGAAGGTCGAGGAACACCCCTCGCTCGACTATTTGGTTCAGAAGGTCGGGGAACACCCCCCCGCTCGGCGACTTAGTCAACACTTCTATAGCTCACTGATGATTCACCCCTCGAAGGTCTCTGTGCGGGAACAAATTGACGCCGTATGTGGGAATCTTTTTAAATCTTGAGCAGAGGCTGAGATTGATGACACCGGACGATCTAACTTGCCCTCGTCGCAGAGCGAATTGACCCAAGTAATCACGGTGACCGTGCAGGAAGTCATGCAGCAACAGCAAAACGCGTGACAGCAAAGACAAGAAGCGTGGTTGCAACAACAACAATGCATGTGGCAGCAGTAGGTCGCGTGGCAAGCGTCGCGGCCGGCGCAACCTTTACCTCCGGGGATGCCGACCCCGTCGGTCGGTGGCCCGCAAGGTGCTCGGCAAAGACTATTCACACCAGCGGACACGCCACTAGCCTTTAGTCGACCTGTGATCGAAGCATCACTTCAACCGGAACAGTTAAGAGAATCCTCGATCGCTCGAGCCAGGGCCCAGGACATTGCCAAAAGCAAAGGATCGGCGACTAACGGCGCTGACGGAACCAAGGGCTTGCCATTCGCGGAAAATATCTTAAGTGACCCCTTGCCCAAACATTTCCGCCCCACGGCCATTGGAGAGTATAGCGGGTCGGCGGACCCGGAAGACCACCTATGCAAGTTTGAGAACGCAACGCTACTGCACCAATACTCGGATGGAGTTAAATATAGGATCTTCCTAACGACCCTGACGGGTCTCACACAGAGGTGGTTCAACCGTTTGCCAACCGGATTCATTAATTCCTTCGAGGAATTCAAAAGCGCGTTTCTGCAGCACTTTGCCGACAGTAAAAGATACATGAATACTCCCTTGGATCTATTCTCCA
>JBBUKS010000104.1:8509706-8523448 GCA_038050645.1 Hedychium gardnerianum | reverse complement strand
TTATTTATACATTTTTTTATTTAACCCGAGTTAAGGAAAAAAAAACATCTTCTATGACAGTAAACAAACCCGGCAATACAAACCCGTCATTATTCCTTGGATATATACTCTCAAACTAAAATCAATGTACTCTTGTAATATTCCTTAATGTATATATACTCTCATATCTAAATTTGATAATACAAATTGAGAATAGTAAATTTTTAAACTTTCAAAAACTTAAAAATCTTTATCACGAACTCATTATAAGGTCAATGATATTCACTAATCAATATTGTCAATGAGTGTTGAGGACTCATCTGGTTCAAAAAATATCAAACTTTTGAATTTCTAAATAGTATAAGTTGATCATCAAATTTTATCTAAAATTAACTAATAAATCTAGATAACTCTGAATCACTTCAAATCAAAAACTACTCTTAAAAGCTTCCTTCGTATATACATGCCCTCCTTCATATATAAACGCCCTCGTATCTAAATTCGATAACATAAATTTGAGACGGTAAACCCACATAATTATAATTATTTGGTGGAAAGACGAAAGTACGACGGACATGCGATACATGTTTTTAGAATTATAAAAGTTAGGTTATTCAGTAAAAATACCGTTGAATCTTTTAGCATGTTTATTCAGAAGGAAAAACAAACTTTCTTGTTTACTTGGAAAGAAGAGCCTTTAGAAGGAATCAATTTGGGGAGAAGGCAACTTGATCTATAATCTTATAACCTTAATGTACATGGTGGAAAGAAGTATAACGAACATGTGATACATGTTTTCAGAATTATAAAAGTTAGGTTATTCAGTAAAAATACCGTTGAATCTTTTAGCATGTTTATTCAGACGGAAAAACAAACTTTCTTGTTTACTTGGAAAGAAGAGCCTTTAGAAGGAAGCAATTTGGGGAGAAGGCAACTTGATCTATAACCTTATAACCTTAATGTACATGGAAGTGTACAACAGACTTCACTCTCATTTCAAACATAGTAAACCATTCCCACCTCTAAAGTAGAAGCATGTTGTATGTTCACTGCATACGCCGGACTCCGGCTGTTCCTCCTCAAGAAGTCATATCCGACGTTGATCGCAAGCCTCTTGATGAATCCCGATCCGCTCTTCGCCCTCACGTAGCAATGCCCGAGAATGAACGCCATTCCGGCTTCTCGTGCCTCCATTAGCTCTTGTAACTCCTCCCTCACTCTTGCATTCATCTGCTCGCTAGCCGCCGGCAGCACAAACCTCACCTTCTTCCTGCACCCTTTCACGGCCGACTGTATCTCTGTTGAATCGGAGGGGCCAGCTGCTTCGTCTGGATCACCGTTCAATTCTCGCAACCGAATTCCAGCTCCAACGACAGTCATTTTCTCATCGACTTTCTCGGGTTCGTTGGCATGGCCATTTTTTCCTGGTGTCCCTGACCTGATGAACTCCGCGATGCTGAACACTAGGTCCTTCTCGAACTCCAGGTCATCTTTGTGCACGTCGCGGTACCCATATCGAACGATGCACCGGTAAATCCTGTGCTCCCTGGGACCAATCCTTCCGACGAGGAACCGCTCCTCCGGTTGGACGTGCGGCACAGGGATAGACTTGATGCAGAGGAACACCAGCACCTAGTGAAGTAAGCAATCGGATTTTAGGCTTTGGCATATAATTTGCTAATCGAGCAAAGAAGACGACGATAGCTGACCTGATGGAATGCAGGTAGATTGGTAATGAAGTGGGAGAAGATGGCTGGAATTCCTGACACTAGCTCTGTATGTATGAGACCGATGCCGTTGACGCGCACGATGCCAAGATTAGGACTGAGGCCGAGGAGCCAATCGATCGAGACCTTGTTTTGGACGTCGAATTCATACTTCTTGAGCATGCCATAGTGCCAAACGTACATGATTAGCATGAAGATGAAGGAAAGAGCGATAGGAACCCATGCTCCTTCCAAGAACTTGATGACTGAAGCCGAGAAGTAAAGAGCCTCGATCGTTCCAAAGAAGAGGATGAAGCATAGTGCCACTAATATGCTCTTGTGCCAGCACAAAACTATCACTAGTGACATCAAGCAAGTCGTAACCAGCATGACCGTAATCACAGCCAACCCTGTTCCATGGGGAAAACAACAAGCAAGATCTTAATATACTAACGGACGATCGATTTCAGTATTACTTCCAAGATATCTTAGCCTTATAAGCTCTTGAACCAAACTTATGAAACAACAATTTACCACAAGGTTCATAACTGAAATTAACTAAGGAGTGCTAAGGAGTAAATTAACTACCATAAGTCTGAACTTGAAGCATCTCTAGATAGCTAAACCGAGAAAGGAAAAGAATATCGCATATGCTTGTGAAAAGAGATGAATTCCACTATCCAACATGATGCATGTCTAAAAGAAATTCATTGGAGATTTCGATCAAAAAAATCTTATTCTCACGATACAGTCGGAGTGATTCATAGAGAAGACTTACAGGGCCTTAACAAAATGAGCAAAGTGACAGAAGGTCTGGTGCATCTTGCTACTAACATAACCCCAAATACACAAGAACGTTAGAATGCTGGTATGAAATCTATCACCATGAAACTATTTCCAAGCTACGTTTGCGATAAATCTTTGTAATTTTATCGTGAGAAAGGTAAAACTGTTCTTACCTGCAGCATTACCCATATGCTTTGTGTCCCTGAAACCAATTGTCACTGCCAGACACAGTATCATTAGTATCCAGTTAATCTCGGGGATGTATATTTGTCCATGAAATTTGGAAGATGTATGAACAATCTTCACTCGAGGAAAACAACCCAAAGCCGAGCACTGCTTGATTATCGAGAAAGTACCAGTAATGATGGCTTGGCTTCCTACAACCGCCGCAAGTATAGCTATAACTAGAACAGGCCACCTTATTTGCTCTAGCAAGAAAACTCGATGACTTCAGTATGCATTGTCACGGTTAAGACAGCTTAGAAACATGAAGTTAACAACTACCTGGTACCGAGACATAGAATCCAATTCGATAGTCATTGGCAATGGCGTGGTGTTTGGACAAATAAGCTGCTTGTCCCATATATGCTAGGATCAACGATGGATAAACCACGAACGTAAAAGCAATCTGCATTCATGTAACCATCGATTAGAAAGATAGCTACAAGGATTCGCAATTTACTTCGGTTAGTGTGTTATTCGATACAAATCTTGAATAGACTAATCGAGGTAATCTCGCAATCTTGTGTCTCATAGGCTTACCTTGATAGATAACTGTGAGAAATGTCCCAAATCTGCATACATGGCTTCTGAACCTGCACATACAAAATTTAGAAGGAAATCCCGAAATTGGACTATGGCTGATCGAAGAAACATAAAGATACGGTGAATTATCGTCTTTTCGGTACCTGTTATGCATAATAGAATCCCACCCAAGGACATCCAACCTGCTCTTTGGGTTTTTTTCAAGAACTTGTACATGTAGTATGGAGACAGTGCTTGATAAACATGTGGATTCCAGTGGAAAATGTTATAAACACCGATGGAACTGATGCATAGAAGCCAAACGATAACTATCGGTGCGAACAAGAACCCGACTCGATGTGTTCCATAATGTTGCAGCGCGAACAAACAGATCAGTATTAGACATGCTATAGGAACTTCAACATCTGCAGAGATCAGAGAAGTGTGTTTCATTGTTCTAAACCAAACTACAGAGAATTGGAAATCCTTTGATTTCTTGATCAATCGTCTCAGAAGCAAACAATGATCTTCAAATTGATATGAAATTATGAACAATTGTGTGAGGAATCGCAGATTTATGAACTCGCTTACATTTGTGGTGTTCCCTGGACATGGAAAGCTCGAGCCCTGAAACCGCCGAGAAAACTGCAATTTTTCCGAGGAGTAATTATCAACGGCGTGAATCGAATTGCAGAGCACAATGAGTGGGTGGCTTACCGGAAATCGCCGGCGTGAGGACGCCGTCGCCGATGACCATGCACGTGCCAATTAGGGCAAGGAGCAGCAGCAACTTCTGCAGGACTTGGTGCCTCTCCAGCGCCGCCTTCAGCCCCGAGGGCGGCGCCTCCCCTACGGCGCCGGCGTCGTCCGTATTCTTGTAGGCGGAAATCTCCTCGTCCGCGCGCTGGCCGTTGGGGAGGAACCCGACGCGGGCGTGTCGGCAGAGGAGCGAGTAGAGCGCGAAGGTGCCGCCCTCGCCGTCGTCGTCGGCGCGGAGCACGATGAAGACGTACTTGAGCAGCGGCACGAGGGTGAGCGTCCAGAAGACGAAGGAGAGCACGCCGTAGATCTCCTCGTTGCTCTCCGAGTGGTGGATGTCCTCCGCGAACGTACTCTTGTACACGTACAGCGGCGACGTGCTGAGGTCACCGTAGACCACGCCCAGGCTCTGGTACGCCAGCGACAGCGCCGCCCGCCACGAGCAGCTCCGCCGCCGCCTCCTTTCCTGCGCCGCTGAGCAGCCGATCAATCAACAGGCAAATCCCAGCACCCAAACAACCACCAAAAAAACGCAACTTTACCTCGAAAGCAATGGATTCAACGTCCATCGTCATGAGCGTCAAGAACTGATCAAGAACAGAGGAAAGCCGTCAGCTTTGAGGTGCATCAATGGCGATGTCGATTTAATGCCCGAGAAACCGATGAGTGTTGAGCTTACTCTTACTTGGAGGAGTGAAATTGATTGAGGGAAGAGTGCGGTGGTGGGTATCATTCACTGGTCTGTCTGCTATCAGAATGGGTCAGGTTCCATGGATGGCACGATGGCAGTGCGAGTGGAGGTGGACGCCATTATCGACCACAGAAGGAGGAATGAGACCGTGTGTCGGCTTTCGGATCCCCTACAAAAGTAAACAAAATCAAATAAAATCTAAAAATAAGGAAATTTCTATCCAAATATTTTTATATTAAAAAATTTATCAATTTAATTATAATTAGTAATCGACAATTGATTGAACCACTTAAGTCAATTTTGTACTATTCAAATCACATATTTAATTTTTATAATATTTAAATCATATACTATATTTTTAAAATATCCTTTTTCCTCCCTTTCATCCGAAATTAATTAATAAATTAAAAAAAAATCAATTTAAATAAAAATTAACATATTTATATATTCAGATCTAAATTTAATATCCTAAATTAAGAACAGTAAATTAAATTAAGAATATATTTTTAATTTTTTATTCTATTAATTTAATAATTTAGATACGAAGATATAAATATATTAAAGATTTTTTTAAAAATATATTAATTTTAATTTAAAGTGATTTAAAAAAATTTAATTTATATTTAATTGATGGACCTAAAAATATATATATATATATATTTTAGAAATATAATGTCTGATTAAAATATTATAAAAGTTGAGTATATAATTTGAATAATATCAAAATACTGATTATTAATTATTATAATATGATAATAATAAGATACTTTTTATAGATAATCCTTTTTATTTTTATCATATACCTAATTATGGTTAGTTAGAAAAGATGTACTAAATGCTAGATCTCTAGAAATCTATCAAAAAGATTCAGTAGATTTTTTTTAATAATTTAAATTGTATTTTAATAAAATATAGGAGAACCAACAAAATGGAATTATTAGTTGAAAGTTGATAGGAACTTGTGGGATTACTTTCTTCAAAAAAAAAAAAATCAATTTTTTTGTGTTTAATTTAATTTATAAAGGTGATGTTAAAGAAAGCAAATAAGATGTGACCAATTTATACAATTACTTGCTTAATCAAAATATCATATGATAAATGAGAGACTCAAATTATACAAATAGTTAAAAGAATATTCTTTTTCTAAAAAAATAATCAAAAAGAGTCATACTTTTTAAAAATATTCTTATTTTTAATATTATTATAACAGCTGCAATTAATACATAATACTATATTAACTACTTAGTAATTTTTATAACTATTTTTTAAAAAAATGATCAATTTAAATAATTTTAATTAAATTAATAAAAATATTTTGATATAATAATATTTT
This sequence comes from Hedychium gardnerianum, assembly GCA_038050645.1. NCBI lineage: Eukaryota > Viridiplantae > Streptophyta > Magnoliopsida > Zingiberales > Zingiberaceae > Hedychium > Hedychium gardnerianum. The sequence continues at coordinate 8,517,450 of JBBUKS010000104.1, read as the reverse complement.
ATATATAGTAATCTTGATTAAAATAAAATTATACCAGTAATATATTATAACAGCTACATATTATATTTCATTTTTATTTTATGTTTTAATCATCCGAAAAAATAGATTTTGCATATTTTCACTAATATTATTAAAATTGTGGAATGCGAAGTGAGTTTATTTTGACTACTTTAGTAATAAAATCACGTGTAAAACGAGAGGAATCTGATATAGTAGGGTTTTTTTTGGATGTTTACCCCTTTATAATTTAACTATTTTCATTTTGACCCTTGTTTTTGCTTTTTCTCATTCTCATTTTGGTCCCATAATTTAATAGATTCAAATGAAAGATCATCATATGAGATGTTTGTCGTTGTTATCTAATCATTTTATGGAAAAAATAAATAATATTTTTAGAAACAAAATTTGAATTAAAATTTGTCTTTTGTCACGTCACCTCAATCCTGAGGCAAAGATAGGAAGAACGTTTCATGACAATCATATAAACAAACAAAACACGTGTCGATTTAAAAACAATTTATGTTGAGCTTGTAATGGATAATGATGAATAAAAGAATAATAATAATAAAAAGATTTTCCAAATATTTTGTCCTACTTAAGTGGGGCCCTCACCTCCTTGTTTTAGTTTCTTAACACACAAATGTCCTTCCTATTTTTATGGCAAGCAAAAGATTTCCATGGGCAATGATTGCTTAATTGCTAACATAACAAGGAGACAAAAACAATAGGACACCTCCTTATGGACGTCTCATTTTAAAATAATAATAATTAAAAAAATCCTTTTTTTTTTTTAATTTTACATGTCGAAGAAAAAAAAATTATGAACGCCGAGATCAAAAGACATGACATAAGAGTTTACTATCTAAGATCTTATGATATATCTGGATAACTAGGATTTGTTATGGATTAAATGGATTCATCACACTTAATTTAGATATGCAAATCTTTATTCTTCAAGTGTCCTGTCATATATTTTGTTATAAAAAAAATTAAGAAGTTGACTTTAGCGGGAGATACTATTTATAGGAAATGTTGATAGTCTTGCAACAATAATGGCGAGGCATTGAAATTTTGACGAGGCTGAAATACTTGGATATGACATGTATGATTCATTATATATAGATAGATGACTAGACATAAAACTACTTTTTGAGAGAGAAGATGAATATAAATGGTATTTATAAAAAAATCAAATATGTGTATAGAACTTTAAATATTTATTCAGATATAAAATCCTGTCAAACATAATAGAATATTTAAATTGAACATTATAAAAAAAATTACTGATATAAAAATATTTATCTATAAAAAATTACAATAACTTATAATATAAAATAATTTAATCAAAATTAATTACTATGCATTTGACAATTATGAGTTATAATCATAATTACTATAATAATACTAAAATAATGATATTTTTTAAATAAAAAAAATATAATAGGATGTTCTTTTAATATATATATTTTTAAATGAGATATTCATTTGATGATAACGGGAATAAAGAGCATTTTTATTTTTTTAAAGAAAAATATTATAAATATATATAAAAAATCATTTTGATTAATTGGTGTTGAATAGAACCTTAAGAGGTAAAAACTCTCTTAATAATTTTATTCAATTATTTGCTAGGGTCGTTTTTGGAGAAACTTTTGTCACTATAGCTCCATGATCTGCTAGATGTTACTCTTATTTTATGATAGGAATCCTTAAGTTAGTTTTAGAGATTGGAGATTAGATTTTACCGATAAGTATGAATCCTAATTTTTATTATTCCAATTAGAGGTGAGTAAAATTTCAGTTAAACCGAATTAACCGATCGAACCGACTGAAATTAAAAGTTTGGCTCGATTAATTCAGAAATTCAATTTTTTTCCATAAAATATCGATTTAATCAGTTCAATTTTGGTTCTGAAATCCAAAATTATATTAAACCGATTAAATCAATATTTTCAATTTAACCGAACTCTTAAAATGGTTATTTAAATTTTTAAAATATTTTAACTGAACTTTAACCATTCGGTTATTTAAAATAGTTTAATCGAACTAATTTAATTTTTAAAATAGTTTAAAAATTATCATGGTTATTTTAATAATAATAATAGTTTAACCAAACTTTTCTTATTTAAATTTTAACCGGAATTCAATTATTTTGATAAAAAATTGAATTAGTCAATGTTTTATTAGTTTGGCCGATTCAGTTTTTTTGAAAAGTTCGGTCAGTTCGGTTTGTTCAATTTCGATTTAATCAGTTCAGTCAATTCGGTTTCAAATTGATTGCTCAGCCTTAATTCCAATCGTATGTTTATATGCAATGATTATGACTAGGGTTTATCCCTGGATCTATCCCGATAAAGTAACTATCTATGTCGAATCCAACAACAAATGATGGATGAAGAGAAATAAACTAAAAACGATCAAGAATCATACGCATCATAAATAAAAAGAGGATCAATGCATTTATTTCATCTAACAAAACATCAAATTAGTCTTTAATCCTAAAATTAGGGAGACTACTCTGTGGCGATGAAGTTAGAAGCCAAAGACATAGTTCTACAATGCAAAATAAGAATTGAGTTTAGAAAGAACTTGATAATGTCTTCTGAAGAACTCCAACTCCTCGATGGCGTCGAAATATCCACTTCCTATGCAGGATGGCTCTCCCAAGGAGGATTTCTATCACAAGCCCCGTATTCTTCGATACCTTAGCCTATGCTTCCATGCCTTTTTATAGGATTCAAAATGGAGTTCGGTCTTCAAGGGAACCCTAAAAAAGGAGAAAACGGCTTAGCATGCCACAACCGTGTTGGTCGCTAGACTGCAACTCCTAAGGGGACAATGTCTGGCACGACTAGGTGTCACTCTCTTGTCAATAATATTACACAAAACCAAAACATAATCTCTGAAAGTCTATGTGACATGCGTGTTGTGGATTTAGATATTGAAGCTTTGCTCACGGCCGGAGATAATCCTCAGCAAAGCCTCGTAACTCTTCTCTACGAAGCCGTAGAGGCCAGTACCAATCGTAAATTCATGTTCTTTGTGGACAACGTGCATCTTTATTTTAGTGCCGACGCAGAGATGATTCATATCTTTAGGTCAGTACTGACCGCACAGCGATGGATTGTGAGTTCTACTTTTCAAAATTATCAAAGATACATCGCTCATATTCCTGGGTACCATAAAATTTTCCAGCCGATATTCAACATCAACTCAGTTTCTCATCTAGAAGAAGTGAAGGAAAGGTTCAAGTATGAAATGATTTCTCGTAACATTAGTAGGACTCTCCATTACATTAGGTATTTTTAAAAGTAAAATGGTTTCTCCTTAGAATTGTCTATGCAACTGTAAGGATATTTTGTTTCTACTATCCGTGCAACTGCAGGGATGTTTTGTTTCTACTATTCGTGCAGCTACAGGGATTTATGTTTTAGGTTGTAGTGGAGAAAAAGTATTTTATTTATGTTTTAGGTTGTAGTCGAGAAAAAGTGTTTTATGATTATTCTAGCTTATTAATGTGGCGGAAGCCTGCAGCCCTCATGTGTCCCATGTGGTCAAAAGTCGTGTTGAACTATTAGTCAAAGTCGAGGAGAGATAGACGTGACCCAAAGGGAATCGAACCCAACCCATATGAGACTCGGATTTGATCGAACTTGCCTAACGCACTCATCCCAAGGAATAGAGTTTTTCTAGAGACAAGATAGCTACTAAGACTGGGCCTCAAATCCAACATTATTCATGCCTCAGCCTCAGATCCCGATATCATCCCTGTCTCGGCCTCAATACCTCTATCTTAGATCTCGACATCCTCCCTACCTCAGCCTTAGATATCCTTCATGCTTTGTTTATCCTCAAGGTCACTCAACATCAATTTCATTTCTTCATCCATCCTCGAATCGAGCCCACACCCTACATGACCGGTTGAAAACATGTGAGGGGCATATGGATAGGGAGGCAGTGTAACTAGGGGTGAGCAAAAATTTGATAAAATCGAATTAACTGAACTGAACTGATTGAATTTAGAAATTTGGTTCGGTTAATTCGGTTTTTAATTTTTTTTTAAATTCGGTTCGATTTTTGGTTAATTCGGTTAGGTTTTAAAATTCATAATTCGGTTAAACCGACTAAGGATATTAATTTGATTATTTTTATTTAAAATATAATTAATTAAATAAAATCTAAATTTGATTAATTTGGTTTTAAAATTTTGGTTAATTCGGTCAAAAATTAAATTAGTTTGTTCAATTTTTGTAAGAAAATTTAGTCAGTTCGGTTGGTTCAAAAAAAAATTGGTTTATTCGTTTTCGATTTATTCGGTTCGATCAATTCAGTTTTAACTGAATGCTCATCCTTAAGCGTAACCGTCTTATTAATGAAATTGCTTCTCCCAGAAGATGCGGGTAATGACTGCGAACATTCCAGAACACGTAGCACCGGACGAATGAAGAAGTGGTTAACTGGTTGTCAGATTTGATCTCCTGGTTGCATTTCTTCAAACACATTATGCTTGGTGAATGAAGAGGCAATTAACGATTGTCAGATCTCATTCCTTTACTAGCTCACACAAGGATAATGGAGGAAAATGCAGCATCCGATGTGGAGATGTTCTTCTTATAGCTATATAAACACTAAAGAAGCTAAGCGAAGGGAACTCTCTCTTCGGCTGCACTAAGCTCTCTTTTTCTCCTTCTTCTTCTTCCTCTAGTTTCATATCTAAGCAAATCCTAATTTGAGCATCGGAGTGACTCACCAGGATCCATCCCTGGTGTCATTCTAACTCTCTTTTGGAGTTCTTTTCAGGTCTCTTCATCTCCTTCATTGACGATCTCCGGAGAGGGTGCATGTCTGGCAAATATTGTGAACAGTCAAGCCACTGGTCAATGAACATGTTGACGTGCACGCTCTCCGGAGATCATCAATGAAGGGGATGAAGGGACTTGTAAAATACTCCAAAAGAGAATTAGAATGACACCAGGGATGAATCCCGGAAAGTCACTTTGACGTTCAAGTTAGAGTTTGTTTAGGTATGAAACTAGAGGAAAAAGAAGGAGAAAAAGAGAGTTTAGTGGAGCCGAAGAGAGAGAGAGTCCCCTTCGCTTACCTTCTCTAGTGTTTATATAGCTGTCAGAATAGCATCTCCATGTCGAATGTTGCATTCTCCTCCATTATCCTCGTGTGAGTCAATGAAGGAACTAAATCCAACAACTGTTGGTTGCCTCTTCATTCACCAAGCGTCACGTGTTTGAAGAAGGATAACCAAGAGATCAGATTGACAACTACTTAACCACTTCTTCATTCATCCAGTGTCACGTGTTCCGGAATGTTCATAGTCGTTGTCTACATCTCCCGGGAGAAACAGTTTCATTAATAAGGCAATTACGTTGCCTCCCTATCCACATGCCCCTCACGTGTTTTCAGCGAGCCGAGTAGGGAGTGGGATTGATCTAAGGGCGAATGAAAAAATGAGGTTGATGTTGAGTGGCCTTGGGGATAGACGAAGTTGACGGGCGAGCTCGAGGCAGGGAGGGTGTCAGGATCTGAGGCTGAGGCGTGGATGATGTCAGGATCTGAGGCCGAGGCAAGAACGATGTCGAGATCTGAGGCTGAGACAAGGAGGGCGTTGGGATCTGAAGCCGAGGTAGGGAGGAAGTTAGGAATTGAAACCGAGACAGGGATGATGTCGGGATCTAAGACTAAGGTAGAGAGAATGTCGAGATTTGAGGTCGAGGCATGGAGGATGTCGAGATCTGAGGCCAAGACAGAGATGATGTCGGGATCTGAGGCTTAGGCATGGATGATGTCGGGATCTGAGACTCAGTCTTAGTAGTTGTCTTGTCTCCAGACAAACTCTATTCCTTGGGATGAGTGCGCTGAGCAGGTTCTATCAAACCCGAGTCTCCTGTGGGCTAGATTCAATTCCCTTTGGGTTACGTCCATCTCGCCTTGACTTTGACTGATAGCTTAGCACGACTTTTGACCACATGAGACACGTGGGGGTTGCATGCTTCCGCCACATCAATAAGCTAGAACAATTATAAACACTTTTTCTCCATTACAACCTAAAACATAAATTAATAAAACACTTTTCTCCACTACAACCTAAAATATAAATCCCTACAGCTACACAAATAGTAGAAATAAAACATCTCTGCAACTGCACGGATAGTAGAGACAAAATATCTCTATAGCTGCATAGATAGTTCTAAGGAGAAATCATTTTACTTTAAAAAGTACCTAATGTAATGGAGAGTCCTACTAATGTTACGAGAAATTATTTCATACTTGAACCTTTCCTTTACTTCTTTCAGATGAGGAACTGAGTTGAGGTTGAATATCGACTGAAAATTTTTATGGTACTCAGGAACATGAGCGATGTAGGTTTGATAATTTTGAAAAGTAGAACTCGCAATCCACCATAGCGCGGTCAATACTAGCCTGAAGATATGAATCATTTCCGCACCTGCACCAAAATAAAGATGCATGTTGTCCACGAAGAACATGAATTTACCACTGGTACTTGCCTCTATGATTTCGTAGAGAAGCGTTACTAGGCATTGCTGAGGATTATCTTTGGACACAAGCAAAGCTTCAATATCTAAAGCTACAACACACGTGCCACGCATACTTTCAGAGCATATGTTTTGGTTTTGTGCAATATTATTGACAAGTGCGTAGAGAAGCTCCACCGTTTCGACTCAAAGTATGATAAGTAAGTAATATAAGAATTGTTTGTCTACTACAGTCGCGACCAAACACACTGGAGAGATAATAAACTTGTTCTCGAATTTTGTTACTTACATGTCTGTTTTTATTGAGAAAATAGAGGCAACACCTCTCAATCTCTAACGCGAAAGAAGAGGAAGAGAGAAAGAGATCGCGCGGAGTAATGATACAAAGACGCACAAGAAAGAGTAAACATGAGGAAGAAGAAGAAGAAGAGGGAGAAGAGTTACCGTTGTTCGGCGGCGTGCCTACTCCATGAAACGATCAAAGTTTTATTAGATTTCTCTCTACAAAACCCTCATGCAATAAGTTTTCCTATAAATAGTGTCCAAACCTTACCATGTCAAAACAGACCGAAAAAAAATCATAACAAAATTTTGTTACGAAAAAACACAACAGAATTTTGTTATGGAAAAACCGAAATAGAATTTTTTTTATCATTTTTAATTTTTTCATCCGCGACGTCCCTTGCATTGGCCTTCACTCAGATATGAGAACACGTCAACAATCTTTACCTTGGCGAATATTCATCCCTTCGAAGAACACGAGCATCTAAGCAAAACTTCACCTGAATCTCTGAGGTTGGGCTTTCTTCCTCTAGCATCTCGAGACATGGATTAAGCTCAAGCAATGTTTGAACTTTTCTACGATTACTAGCTTTGTCAACATGCCTGCAACATTGTTTGTAGTGTGAACCTTCTCAAGTTGAATTTTTCCGGAAGCAATCAGCTCTCTGATCTTATGAAACCTCACATCAATATGTTTGGTTCTCGCATGATATACCTGGTTCTTCACCAAATAGATAGCACTCTGACATCGCACAATAACTTGACTCCACCTTGCTGAACGCTCAATTATATGACCAACCCTGCCGCTATGTACTCTGACTCTGTAGTGGACAATGCAATAATAGCTTGTATAATAAACTTTCAACAAATAAGTCCTCTCACCACAGTGAACGCGTATCCTGTAGTAGACCTTTGTCATCTAAATCTTCTGCACAGTCTACATCCACATACTC
>JBBUKS010000104.1:8455771-8469675 GCA_038050645.1 Hedychium gardnerianum | reverse complement strand
ATCCTCATACATATCCTTAATTAGTTCAATATATATTACGCTAACACCTCTCTTTTCTAGAATTCTCCATATAATTTCTCTTCATAAGCTTTTTCTAAGTCAATGAATATCATGTGTAGATCTTGTTTTTACTCCCGATATTTTTCAATTAATTGCCTAAGAAGATGTATAACTTCTATTGTTGACCTTCCAGACATGAACCCAAATTAATTTTTGATTACCGTGGTCCCCTTCCTTAATCTTTTTTCTATTACTGTTCCCCAAAGTTTCATGATATGACTCATTAGTTTAATACCTAATGTGCGTAGATTATATATGTTTTTAGATACTTTATATTGCACATCTACTTACATTTCATTAACATAATCTACATTATTGCACCCCATTTTATTATGTTGTCATGCTTTTTACTCCACATTATTCGGAGATCTGCTTTTTCTTTATTTTCATTGATAGAATAAGTTTTGGAGCAAAAATGGAGCTTAAAGGAAAAGAGAAGAGAAAAGTAGAGTGAAAAGAAGAGCAAAAAGCAGGGTAGGAAGCAACCAGCCAGGGACAAGGCATTGGTCCTGCCTCAGCCCCAGTAGGAACCAAGGCCCCGACTGTGCCTCCTAGGCACGACCGTGTGAATATCCTAAGAAAACTTAGATATAGGCCATGCCTAAAAAGCACGGCTATGTCTAGCCTGCTATGCTTCCTCAACACCTGGCTGTGCCTCCCAGGCACGATCGTGTCTCCATACCAGCTTGCCTCAACACCAGGTCATGCCTCCAAGGTACGACCGTGTGTCCAGGAGGCAGGGCCCATGCCCTAGTGTTAAAAAGGGGGATTTTTCATCCCTATTTCATATCTTTGGTTTGGGGTTCATCCCCTCTCCTTGGGGAAGGGTTCTCCCCTTAGGGGAAAATCTTAGACCTTTCATCTCCTTCACCTTGATGATTCGTCCATCTCTGGAGTAAGGAAACATCTTAAAGAGATTGGCAATCTCCTTGATAAGCATTTCTTCTCCTTCTCCATTCTCAGATTTGCGATGTAAGAATGCTATTATTCATGTCTTTGGATTGTTCTTTCTTATTCATGGAGTAGTTCTCCCTATTCTAGAATGTAGGGAGTAATTATGATGCGTGATTGATGTATGAACTATGTATATGTCATTTCCTTCTCTAATGAAGTATTTATGTCTTATTCTATGTGTATTGTGTCTACTACATGTTTGACGAAATGTGTGTGTGAGTAATGGATGTAGAGGTAAAGGATTTGCCTTTATGTTGAGGTTGCTACTAGGCTGGATAACTGGGGGATCCTTAGTGACAGAGGACACCCATTCAACCGGATTTACATACCCTTAGTGACAAAAGATATTGATACTTAGCCACTTCCTAGAGTTAAAAGACCTTGACATAGGGGTTATTCCTTGCTAGGACATTCTAATGGTATTCCATTATGGAAATCGATTAGAATCCCTACAAGAATGTAAGCATGAGAAATAAGGAGGTGAATATACATTAGGGACATTAATTAGCAACATAATGAAACTGAAACCCTAGAACCATTATCCCTAAACTCTTCCCTCTCAACCAACTCATCTCCTCTCACAACCAAATCTCTCTTTCTCTCTCTCCCCCTCTCTCTCCTTCTCTCTAGTTCACAAGCTCCCAACTAGCCTTCGATTGTCTAGATAACTTACTTTGCGAATCAATAGTGCTTAATCAACAGGCCCTGTGGATATGATAATTTTTTATATTACTGACGACATAATCGTGCACTTGTAGGAGCGCAACAATACCCCCTATAGTTTGCACAATTTTGTATATCTCCCTTGTATTATATAAAGAAACTAGAGTACTTACCCTCCATTGATCAAGTATTTTTTTTTAATTTTCAATGTCATGTTAAATAATTTTGTAAGTTATTCAATACCTTGTTTCCCAAGGCACTTCCATACCTTTATCGGAATATCATCAGGTCCAATGGCTTTTCCATTTTGCATCCCATTTAAAACTTGTTCTACTTCTGAAGTTTGAATTCTACGATAAAAATTTAAATTTCTATACTTATTTGAGAAACTTAAATTACCTAAGTTAAGTTTGTCACCTAAACCTTCATTAAAAAGTTGATGAAAATACCTCTTTCACCGCTATTTTATTTCTCCATCATTTACTAGTACCCTATTATATTCATCTTTAAATACATTTTATTTGGGTAAGATCTCTTATCTTCTTTTCTCTCACTTTAGCTATTCTATAAATGTCTCTTTCTCCTTCTTTTGTATCCAATTTTCGATATAATCGTTCAAAGTTTTATTTTTTGCTTCATTCACTACTTTCTTAGCCTCTTTCTTGGCTAATATATACTTTTTTAAGTTTTTCTCAATCTTACAAATATATAATTTCTTATAAGATGTTCGTTTTTTCCTTCACTTTCTCATGTACTTTCTCATTCCACTACCAAGATTCATCACTTGGTGATGCATGCCCCTTTGACTCACCGAGTATACTCTTAGCTATTATTTTCAACTTTGATACCATCTTATTCCATGTCGTATTATGATCACCATATATTTCCCCTAATGCTTGTACTCTTCTACCTTCTCCTAAAATATATTTTTCTTCCCATCCTTTAACTTCCACCACTTAATTCTAGGAGTCATATATATTTTTTTTCTATTGATATTATGCTTGAGGCGTATATCCAACACTACTAACCTATGTTGGATAGTTAAGCTTTCTCCAGGGATGATCTTGCAATATTTACAAATCTTTCTATCTCTCTTCCTAACCATAATAAAGTCAATTTGCGATTTATTATCAAACGTGACCTGAGTGTTTTTCTCTTTTCTTAAAATATGTATTAGCTAATATAAGGTTATATGCTATCGCAAAATCTAATATAGTTTACCTTCTTCATTTCTCATTCCAAACCCATAATCTCCATGTGCTCTCTCATATTCCTCATTTTTCACTTTGACATGCCCATTTAGATCGTCTTCTATAAAAATCATTTTATTTGGCAGAATGTTTTGTAATACTTCATCTAGGTCATCCCAAAATCTTGATTTGGTAGCTTCATTTAATCCTACTTGAGGTTATGGGTGAGCAAAAATTCGATTAAACTGAACAAACCGACCGAATTTAAAAATTCGATTCAGTTTTTTCGGAAATTAGATTTTTTTCTCAAAAAATCGGTTAATTCGGTTCGGCTTCGGGTTCAGTTTTGAAATTTCTTATTCGGTTAAACCGAGTAGACCAAATAAATCGAATTTTTTATTAAATCAAATTTTTAGACTCAATTTTTTAGACCGAAACCGAAATTTTATTAAACCATTTTTTTTACCATAATTAGAAAATTTGGTTAATTCGGTTAAATCGATATTTTTTTGGTTCGATTTTATCAAAAAAATTCGGTCAGTTCGAAAAAAAATTGGTTCGATTCAGTTTGGTTAATTCGGTTTGGTTTTAACCAAATACTCACCCCTACTTAAGGTGTATAGAAGCTAATTATGTTCATAGTTTTTTTCGTTATTATTATCTTGAGAGCTATAATTCTATCCTTTTTTGTAACTACTCCTACAATTTCATCCTTTAACAAACTATCTATAACAATACTCATTCCATTTCTTTTTTTATTCTTTCCTGTGTATCATAACTTAAAACCCGAGTTCTCCATCATCTTTGCTTTCTCGCCTACGCATTTTGTTTCTTGTACACACAAAATACTAATTCTTCTCCTAATCATCGCATCTACTACCTCCATTGCTTTACTAGTGAGAGTTCCTATGTTTCATGTTCTAAATCTTAGACTATTAGTTTTCTTATAATATTTGTTCTTATCTAACCTATGGTGTGAGAACTCTTGCCTATTTAGCACTACACTTGAGTTCTCATGGAGATGTAGCGGTCCTTGCCGAGACGTTACAGTCGAACCCTGCAACACGAACTCTTGTATATTTAGCACTACACTCGAGTTCTCATGGAGATATAGTGATCTTTGTCAAGACGTTATAGTCGGACCCTGCAACGCGTTCCTTACGGGGAACATCCTAACATTAGCACAATAATTTAATTGATCTATTAATTGAAATTTGTCATAGTTTAACGCTGGCTGGCAACCTAATGCAACCCTCCTCCTTTATCCGGGCTTGGGATCAGCCATGACTAGTTCGTCATGGGCGGAGTTTGGTGAGCAATTAATGAAAAAAAAAATTGAACTATTGTGTATGAATGAAAAAAAAAAATGGACACATCCATTTGCATAAATCATATCCTAGTGTGTTTGAATGAAAAAAATAATAATAATAAATAAAATAAAATAATGAACTATTGTGTATGAATGAAAAAAATATGAAAAATGAACATATCCATTTGCATAAACCATATCCTAGTGTGTATGAATGAAAAAAAAATTGAAAAAAAATGAAGGACTTAATATTGGACAATCAATGATAAACATATATCCATTTGCATAGCCTAGTGTGTATGAATGAACTTCTATCATGAAGCTAAATCAAGATCCATTCTGTCGAAAGGAGTTTCATTCGACCCAATTTTTTTTCTGTAACGTGAGGTCTGTAAAATGGCCATGTTAGTTAGATAGTTCTATTTACCATTATTAGATTTGGATTCAAATTCATGGTCAGTTCTATGACTTCGACTCACTTGTAGTCGAAAATCTTTTACATGCCATGCTACGATGTCTGTCGCATGAGTCCATAGTCTTCTGACCTTTCGGTTTGGTAAAGATCTTTGGTTTAGGATATTTCATGTTCCCCTTTAGGTCTGGAAAATCTTTTTGTTCTTCCTTGTGATTGCACTTGACTTTTACTTCCTCTCTTATGTTTAGGGCACAGCTGCTGGTGGAACCACAGAAATTGTTGTGAATGGATCTACAGGTTTATTACATCCTGTCGGAAAGGAGGGTGTAACCCCACTTGCTACGAACATGGTAAAACTCGCCACGCATGTTGAGCGAAGATTGACAATGGGAAGAAAAGGTTACGAGAGGGTGCGCGAGAGATTTATGGAGCATCACATGGCAGAGAGGATTGCGTCAGTTTTGATTCAAGTGATAAAAAAATCAAAGGCTCGCTCTCGTACTTGAGATATCTTTTGAGGTCGAAGGAAGCGACAAGATTGTGAGATGCTATCCTCCCTCACTATTTTGAAAATGTAACCTTGTGCATATGCTTGACTCCTCAGGGAAATAAGAAGTTTCAACACATGATGATGATGCTTCATTCATATCTCGGTGGAACATTTCACTCCGGTTCGGTCGCCATCCATCGTAGTATCGATGCTTTAAACACCCATTCTATCTAGAGCCTCTTCCATTTGCTAACACTCAGGTACATACTGCTTTGTCAAAGTGTATTAGTACTTGATCTCCTTGTTTTTAAGTCAGTTCCTATTGATCATCCTTATTGTAACTATTTGTATCGTATATGTTTTTTTTAATGAGCATCTCTTTTAGAAACACAGTCCTAGGAGAATTCAATTCATCACATGGTAGGCGAGAAAAGACGCAACATTTCTCTTTGTTTCTCTGACTGAAGTAGCGTTTCTGAAATCGAAGAATAACGACACAATGTACACTCGACCACATGAAACATTAGCTACAATGTGCAGACATTGCAACTCTTCCTACAGAATCCGAGAGAATCCTCGGATCCTACCATATAGAGATGATTCTTTGTGCACTCTCCAACCGCAGCCCACTTGGGGCAGAGAACATTCGCATCCTCACATGTCGTGCTTAACCCGTTCACCTCTTGGCTCTCAAATGATGCCACATGAATCCACTTTGTCGCAGACCACTTTTCGCCTTCTATGACAGGGCAGCCTCCGTGCAAGCTCTTTGGATCTGTTGTTGCGTTAGGGTGAAGACTAAAGAAAAGCAAAGCATCGCCTTTTTGAGGCTTTACTGCAGTCAAAACAAAGTAGAAAACAATCAGAAAATGCATAATAATTGGTGTTTAAGGTAGCGAAAACCTTCATAATAACTGGTGTTTAAACTAACAAGATTGCATGCGCCAAACTTTGCTCCCAAAGTAGTGTTAATTTTGGCTGCACGAGTATAAGCATTCTAAAAGTATTAGAAGATGTGAATTTGAATGAATTTGGTGACAAAATTACCTGCATAACCATTTCTTGCACAATCAGACCAAGAGTCATCCTTCGGTTGAGACAATTTCCCCTGCAAATTACACACAATGTTGTTGGTAATCGACACGACTAAATTCGACTAAAGGGAAATTTTATTGAGGTCTAGCCTCTGAATCCGGGAAGACAGTCTCTCCGCCTTTTCGAACATCAGACAGGTACATTAGCACTGTGGCAACTCGATGACCTCCAAATTGTTGATTGATTTTGTCATGAAAATAGTCAAAATGAGGTTCATACTTTTCACCATGCTCATAGTGAAGAACTTGCATTGCTTCCCCGTTTTCTGATTTATCGAGGATAGTTAACAGTGAAGCCCGCGAATGGTTCAAAAGAAGTATTGCTGAAAAGCAAAGGTATTGAACTACCTTCTGGTAGGAAAGTCCAGGTAGCGATCCTCTGTTCGATTCGTGCAATAGTTTCATCCTTCAAAATTCAACGTAAAGCATTAGACATGTTAATACTATGCAAATTCTATTTCACATGCACTTAATTTCTCCAGAAAGATAACTGATACAAACAAAAAAAAATCGTCTTGCTATGAGAATGTCCAGCAACTTAAAGAATGGTACCTCCATCAGTCGACCAGCCGAGTTTGATGGCAAATGCTATGATAATAACATATGGACTCAAACACTACATATGACCTCCCTCAAACTCCCTGCTCAAATACTGCATATGACCTCAAAGAAGTGGAAGTTCGTAGAATAAATTTTCTTAGACTACATGACCTCCATCTCAAAACTAATTGAGTCAGTCAACTTATAAACATCTCATGGAGGTGTTTAGTCAAAGGCATGAGCGATATTATTATGACATACATGCACTGATACAAAATTTAGAAGCCAAACCAGTTTCTCAATCAGAGAATGTTCCACAACATCATCAATTTTTTCCCCCTCATTATGTAATGGGGCACATCGGAAGGATAGAAATATGATCCTCGCCCAGAGGAAAACTTGAATACCAATTGATGCAATACAGTGGAGCAAACAAGGATACAATCCTCGCCCGGGGAAAGCTATCAATTCTCACTAAAAGAAAAAGAAATTATAAATTGCATTAACTCAAAATGTCATTAATACATGTGATCCTAACCTCTTTTTATAGTTTGAGGATGCAACCTATTCTTTATAAAATAAAGAGACTTTTCTAACAAAACTTTAATTTTTCTAATAAAAATCTAATAGACTTTCCTAAAAAAAATTATTTTTTTAAAAAAATTCAAACTAACTATAAAAATTAACGACTTAAACAATTTTTAATAAAATTAAATTCTTAATTGTATAATTCCTCTCAATCGAAGAGAACTTGACTCCATCAAGTGAGAAGGTAGAGCAGTTTGAAACAAGATGCCTTTTTAACTGAGTCAAACAATGTTGATTTATTTCTTTGACCGTTTTATTTTTTTTGTATGTCAATGTGTTTCCTTATTTATCAAGTGAGAAGGTTGAATAGTAGTAAAGTGGAGGCATCTTCTTTGCTGAACCAAATAATTATTGGTTTGTTTCTTCAATTCTTGCCTTTTTATGCCAATATAGTACTTTGTTTGCATTATTATGATTGGTCATTTTAGGCTGGATTCAATGTTCCAAATGAAACTAAAAACTATCTAGCAGCAATCTTGCACTACCAAGTAGCACACTGATTCATAGTTAGTAATTTGGTAGTTTGCTCGAAAGTAACCCAAATAAGAGAACTCCATGTTAGGGCTAACCATACCAATGCCATCAACTTAGATGTATAGTAACCTTTTTCTATATTCACTTCAAACATACGGCTTTTGTTTCATCATTTATGCAAGGAAATAGATTTAGATTGTTAGGAGCAACCATGATAAGCATAAATTAGCTAATTTCTAGAGTTAATAAAGAAGTTAATCTAGAATTAGATATTTCAATCTTTACATATGGCCCCAAGTCTGCAAGCTACTTCAATTTTTTGTTGAAATCCTTACTATGGAAGAAAATTGAACTCCTTAGGCTTCAGAAGAGTGTGGATAGAAATGCAATAAGAATTTGTTCTATTATCCATTACCTGCCGCTTTTCGAGGAACATGCCCGAGCTCGTCCGCACCTCGCTCATCATGCTCTCGCCAGACTCGTTGTCCGCAACCATCGATTTCTCCAACTTATCCTTCGCCTGGTTTCACAGCAAACCCTACCATTGGAAACGCGAGATCTCGCCGAACAAGAAAGATTTCACTATGGAACGAGATCTTACTCACCAGGGCAACGAGGTGCTCGCATTCCTCATAGGAGAGGAAACCCTTGTACAAGAACGCCCTAAACAAAATTCGCAGATCTAGTGGAAGGGCAAACGAGAAGAGTACAAAGTACAAACCGAGGGATGGGGCACGAATCGCTTCGTTACCTGGGACGCCACGAGAGCTGGATGACACGGGAAGGATCGACGAAGCGGCGGTGATCGGCGACGGCCGAGAGCAGGCGGATCGCCGCGAAGGCGAAGAGTAGGAGGAAGGAGCGATCCATCGGGAGCACAGCTCATGCTTTGGCTGGAGGACAAACAAGGTGGTTGATTAAATGTACTATTACAAATTTTGCGGCTGTTTAATTTCATTAATGTTGTGTTTTAAGCAGCTCGAAGAGGAAAGTGAGAATATTCCCGGGGAATATGTATATACAAGATTATTAACTTACACATCCTTATCTAGTGAAGATGAATGATATTTGATACGTACAACTTATAAGTTTTATCTCTTTTCTCTCTGCTATTTTTATAATTATTTTTACAAAAATAATATCACTTGTGGTGTTATTTTTATAAAAATAATATTAAAAATAATACTAATTTTAAAAAAATAACACTACATTATTGTTGCTTTTGCAAAAACAACGTCACTTGTAATGCTGATTTTGTAAAAATTGGGTAAAAGATTTTGTAAAAATTGGGTACTATTTTTATAAAAATAACACCATCTTGATTTTGTTTTTCCAAAGGTAACAATCACCTTGGTACTATTTTTACAAAAGTAGTATCATCTGTTTTTGTAAAAATAATAATATTTTTATATGCAAATGAAATAGGAAAGAGATAAATCGTGTCAGATCATACACGTCAGATATCGCCCACCATCGTTTATATAAAATTATGTCAGATATCATTTTTCTCTCTATATATATGAGTTTTATTATTTCGCGCATTTTATCCTACACATTTCATGCACATCCAATTTTTTTTTTCAATTAATATTTTTTTTGTGTTTAATACTATTACTCAACCCCTAAATCCTAAATGCAAAATTTTATTGACACAACCGGAAGCTTAATTTTTTTTAAAAAAAATGATCCAATGTGGTCACTCACCGTGGATGTGCAAGGTAAGATATATATATATATATATATATATAAAAGAAAATATTAGTCTGCACACCCCTTATGTGGGCAATGATGGACGACTCTCACAGGATCTAGGCGCCTCAATTTATTGAGGCTAAATTGAGGCGCTTGGATTTATTTATTTATTTTTAAGTTTCCGGTTGTGTCAATAAGATTTTGCCTTTAGAGTTTAGGGATTGAATTATAATATTAAGCACAAAAATATTTTTAAATCAAAATCTATTTTGGGGTGTGCACGAGGTGTGTGGGATAACAAACCTCTCTCTATATAAAAATGATATCTTGCACACCTTTAGGTGAGCGACCATGGGCGAAATTTGACGTGGGCGATCTGACGTAGTTTATTTCTTTTCTCTCTCATCTGCATGCAACAATTTTTCTCTTTTTTAAAAAAATAAAAATAAAAATACTCTTCTCTCTCCTTTGATTGCATGCAACAACTACTATGGTGTTGGTTTTTAAAAACCAACATCATAGCTTAAATATATCGACTAACGTTGTGGTATTATTTTTTAAAAAATAACACCAAAATGATGTTATTTTTAAAAAAACCAATACTAAGGTGGTGCTACTTTTTTAAAAAAGCAGCACCAAAGTGGTGGTGTTTTTAAAAAAAACAGCACCAAAGTTTTTTAAAAAATAACATCATCTTGGTGCTATTTTTTATTTTGATATCTCACACACCTTGTGAGCACTCGAATTTTTTTTTTGTTTTGAATTTTTTTTAACTTGAGCACTATAACCCAACTCCTAAACTCTAAAAATAAAATATCATTGGCTTAACTCCATAGCTTAAAAAAATTAAACAAAAAAAAAATAAAAAAAAAAACATAAACTATGCGGTTGCCCACCTTGGTGCTATTTTGCATTGGCTGGTGTATTTAAGTTGTGGTGCTGATTTTAAAAATCAAGCACCATAATGATTGTTACATGCAATCAAAGGAGAAATAAGAGTGTTTTTTATTTTAACTTAAAAGGAAAGAGAGAAAAGTTTGTGTTATTTTTTTTAAAAAAAATAGCACCACAATGTTGGCTGGTGTATTTAAGATGTGATACTAATTTTTAATCTACAGTGGGTGACGTGGAAGCCAAAGTCCACGATAAGTCAGCTAGATTAAAGAGTAAACAACTGATTAGAAGTCGATCAACGTAAGAAGAGACCCAGCCAATCAGACAACACCAATCCCAACCTTTAAAACATATTACATCAACTAATTGGACAATCTTCAAATCCCTAACCCTAGGGCTTGAATCTCTTACATCCGATCAGATATCCCCGACCCTAGGGCTTAGCTCCCTTATATCCTATCAGATATCCCTAATCTCAGGGCTTGGTTCCCTTACATCTGGTAGGATATCCTCGACCCTAGGGATTGACTCCCTTACATCCGGTCAAATATCCTTGACCCCAGGGCTTGGCTCCCTTTCATGCATCTGATTGAACATCCCCGACCCCAGGATCCTGCTCCCTTATCTCTATTATTAAGATCAATAAAATCTAAATTCGAAAGTCATTATCACAATAAATACCTTGTATGATAATGTCAGAAGTACACGTGATAACACTATTCCACGAATACAGGACATGGGTGATGAGACTATAATGTACCAAAAATACTATGAAAAGATATCTCTCATCCCTTGATATTACCTTTGCATTAAATGTGGGGATTACAAATGTTATAAAAGGTCCCTCCTCGCAGGCGCAGGTATGCTTCTCCTCTTTTATAAAATACATACGCTCCACTATTGTTCACTACCCTTGCTATACACTACCCTAATTTTAGCGTCGAAGTGGCTGCACCTAGACCCCCCGGCCTGCTCATTGACGTTCCTTCTCTCTATTTTGGTGTTGCAGGCGCTCTCCTCCTCAAAGTCTTCCTCCAGTCAAGCTGCAAGCCAACTCACGAGAGCTCCAGGTCCCACCGATTTCAGACATGATTAATATATAACCAATTTTTACCTGATTAATTTTAAAGGTAGACGATCTCCCTGTAGGATCGAGTGTACGTGAGAGAGGGGGTGAATCATGTGTTTTCAAAAACTTCTTTTCATTTTTCAATTTTACAAAACTTGTTCAGAAATCAAATGTGTAGTGGAAAAGCAAAAAAGAAAACAACAAACAATCAATTTACTTGGTTCGCAGTCAAGCGGACTACTACTCCAAGGCCCACACCCCTTTGGGACACTTTCGATGGGTAATCCACTAAACATCTCCTCCGAAGCACCTTCGGACAGAGAAACCGAATATAAGAAGAAAGGAAAATGAAGAAAGGAAAGTGTAACATTCCTACACTTTCCTTGAGCAAGAATAATAAGTACTTAAACGAAAATTCGTTACCTAACACTTTAGCGATAAACGAAGAAGAGCTCGGGTGGTGAAGATCCTGCTGCAAAAGGGGTTTCCGTCGTTAGTTCGATGCAGCAATGTCATAGCACAGTGGTTGAAGAGCTCGGAGCAACAGTATGATCGAAGAACGGAGTTCAAAAGTGATGTCTAAGGCTGCTAGTCGAGACTTGTTTTATAACTCATTGGAGGCGCCTCCATCGAACAGGGGCACCTCCATTGAGGTTGATCGAATTCAACAAATCCGCTATTTATCCACTCCGAGATGCCTCTAAGTTGTCCGGGGCACCTCCATCAATGTCACGTGTCAACAACTCGCGAAAAACCCATCCACGCAGCCTATCTATGAGCTGAGGTGCCTCCATCAACCCGAGACGCCTCCAGCGTTGAGGCGCTTTTAATCACCCGAGGCACCTCCAGTCCCTTTGGATCCGAGGCGCCTCCATCCGTTCGAGCCGCCTCCAGCGCTATTGACCGCGGTCTAACTTTTGACTTTAAGCTCTGCAAAACCATATTAGTACAAAAAAAATAACATGCAACACAAGGTTAGACAATATAATGTATGCATAAATATATTTATGACTTAGATCTTGTTTAATCATGATCCGGATCTAGTCACGATCTCAACTTAAAGTTCCAAGTTCGATCTAAGTTGGATCAATGCCTAATGTCCCCACTGGGACTCGGTTTTACTGGATTCGCTCCTCCAGTTTGCTTACCTCATTTACCATTTGTCGACTTCCTTTCTTAACGTCTCCTGACCCACCAGGGCTTCCGGTCAGAATCTCATATCTGGACTTCAGCCAGTCGTCTGATCTTTCCTGACCCGACTGGACTTCTTGTTAATTGTCTGGTCCTCTCTACCCCAGCTGGACTTTCCTCTAATCGTCGGTCTTTCCTGACCCAACTGGACTTCTGTCTGATGTCTGATCCTCTAGATCTATCAAGTTAGTTAGCCTGCATACTTAGCTCAAGATGCATTAGATCACAACATAACTTAACTTTGAATATTTGACAATATCAAAATTATATATTTGATTCTGATACTTTCTACACCAACACTCCCTTAGTTGGAGCATAATTTATGCACACATAAAAGGATCTTGCTCTAATTGAAGCACAACTTATGCATACTTAGAGACTTTGCTTTGGATTGGAGCATAATTTATGTACATTTAAAGGTCTACCTTCAAAATATTCATCTTGATCTCTGATCCTTTTATTTGTTTTCTAAGTGCTTTACCATTGGACCAGATCTATACAACAACAATCGAGCTTTATCCCACCATTGGACCATATCTATAAGGGCAATAATTAAATAAGCATCTTTCAAGAGATTTTTTTTATAATATATCCAGTTTTTCGAACAAATTACCCGACCCTACAAAAAACTTTCACTAATCGTGGTCATGATAAATCCGAAAGTACATGCGAATCCTCATCCAATAGCCAACGTCTCAGATTTTTCATCCCATCGAAAAAAAATATCTTATAGAACACCATAGCTAGAAATCAAATTATGAATGTTTAGTTAATCTGCTAAACATCTTGTCGTTGTATCATTGCTCGAGGGAGCTCGAGGGAATATTCTTGGCTGAGTTGATCATCATGTGAAAGATTTATCGAATTGAAACAAGAATCGAATCCCAACAAAAACTATACATATATTCTCTTACATAAAAATCCACTTTTATTTCTTAATTTACTTCCTCTCAATAATATAAGACAATCGTGGAGAGACCATCAAGAAAATAAATTTCATATTTTGCCAAATTAAACTATCACTACATTATTTTAAATACAAATAATCAACAACTGAATCTTATTACTAAGTTTTTTTTTTTTCAAATTCTTCTCTTCCACGATATACATATTTTTTATAATTTCACATCACCATATTTTCATTAAAACACGTCTCCCAAAAAATTTTCTTAATAAATACAATTTCAATTTTCTTTATAATATTTTTATATTCATCTTCAACTCTATTATAACATCTCATTTCTATCCCTCTGAATTCAAATCATAACTTAACATTAACTC
>JBBUKS010000104.1:8443653-8454590 GCA_038050645.1 Hedychium gardnerianum | reverse complement strand
TAAATGAGTTTAAGATCCAATCAAATACATAGAGAATGTGTACTCAATTAGTGAAACTCTATTTATCCAATAAATATATATAAATCATAAGGCAAATTACTTTAGGACACTTCTCAAATATAACATACACCCACTTGGCCTAATGTCAATCGCTATGGTATCCAATACCATACATTTGGACGTGACTCTCAAACTTACTTTGTGATAGAGCCTTTGTCAAAGGATTCCCTAGCTTTCCTTTGATGGGAATCTTCTCGATTTGTATTTCTTTCCTACTAATGATCTCTTTGATCAAGTAATAGAGACGAAGCACGTGTTTGGATCGCTGGTGAGACCTTAGTTCCTTTGCCTGAGCAATGGCTCCAGTGTTGTCGCAGTAAACTGGTAACACTTCAACAATGGTCGGAACCACTCCAAGTTCAAAGATGAACTTCTTGATCTAAATTGCTTCCTTTACTACTTCTGAAGCTGCATTGTATTCCGCCTCAGTTGTTGAATCAACGACGATATCTTGCTTGGAACTCTTCCAACTAGCTATGCCTCTATTTATTGTGAATATGTATCCAGATTGAGACTTGGAGTCATCCTTGTCCGTCTGAAAGCTGGCATCCGTATTCTCGCGTGTAAACATATCATCATCTTCATATATCAAGAACACATCCTTAGTTCTTCTCAAGTACTTAAGGATTGTCTTGACAACCGCCCAATGATCCATTCCTGGATCTAACTGGTATTTGCTCGTGACACTCAGAGTGTACGATACATCAGGTCTTATACATAACATAGCATGCATGATAGATCCTATCGCTGATGCATAGGATATCTTACTCATGTAAATCCTCTCATCTTTTGTGCGTGGGCACATATACTTCGAAAGGTGAATCCCATGTCTCATGGGTATAAAACCTTTCTTGGATCCATCCATGTTAAATCGTTTTAGCACTTTGTCTATATATGTAGACTGCAAAAGACCAAGCAACAATTTTAATCTATCTCTATAGATCTTAATCCCAAGGATATAGGTTGTTTCTCCCATGTCTTTCATGAAGAATGTTTTGGATAACCAACTCTTAACTGACTATAGAACAGGCACATCATTTCCTATAAGCAATATGTCATCAACTAGAGCCCTAAGAATACGATAGCACTCCCGCTAACCTTCTTGTACACACAAGGTTCGTCAAGATTTTGTGAGAAATCAAACTCTTTGATTGCCTCATCAAAATGAATATTCCAACCCCTGGATACTTGGTTCAATCCATAAATGGATCGCTGAAGCTTGCATACTTTATTTTTATCAACAAATGTGAAACCCTTTAGTTGTTTCATATATACTTCCTTAACATATTTTCATAAAGGTAAGTTATTTTCACATCCATCTGTCATATCTCATAATCATAATGAGCCACTATGGCCAGGAGTATCTGAATGGATTTAAGCATAGCTGCTGGTGAGAAGGTTTCGTCAAAGTTAACTCCTTGCTTTTGACGATAGTCTTTTGCCACTAATCTTGCTTTATAGGTAATCACGTTACCATCCATGTCAGTTTTCTTCTTGAAAACCCACTTGCACCCGATAGGCGTAATGCCTTCGAGTCGATCAACCAAGTTGCAAACTTGGTTCTCATACATGAAATCCATTTTCGACTTCATGACTACTAGCCACTTGTCTCTTTCTGAACTTTTCAAAACTTCTTCATAACTAGTAGGTTCTTCATTCTCAATGAGCAATACGTCATTCAATTCACTTATGAGTAATTCATATCTCTCAGGAATCATACGTATCTTATTAGTTCTACGAAGAGGTGGTGTCTCCATAAGTTCAATCGATGGCTCATCACTATGAGTAATCGGTTGTGGTTCTTGACTAGGCATCTCATCAGTGTCTATTGGAGTCTCTTGAACTTCCTCAAATTCAACCTTACTCCCACTGATTTCCTATAAGAGAAACTCTTTCTCTAGGAATACAATATGCCTAGAAACAAACACATTTTGTTCTAAGGGATGATAGAATTGATAACCCTTTGTTTCTTTAGGATAACCAATAAATAGACACTTATTAGACTTAGCATCTAGCTTGTCTAATATAGTCCTCTTCACATAAGCAGAACAATCTCAT
The DNA here is from genome assembly GCA_038050645.1 of Hedychium gardnerianum. Lineage (NCBI taxonomy): Eukaryota > Viridiplantae > Streptophyta > Magnoliopsida > Zingiberales > Zingiberaceae > Hedychium > Hedychium gardnerianum. The sequence continues at coordinate 8,452,472 of JBBUKS010000104.1, read as the reverse complement.
ATCTTCAAGTAAGATAAGTGAGGTTTCTTACTAGCCCACATCTCATATGGAGTAGTTGAGATTGTCTTAGTCGGGACTTTGTTTAGCAAGTAAATAGTTGTCTCGAGTGCATAACCCCAAAAGGATTTGGGAAGACTTGTATGATCCATAATTAACCTAACCATGTCCAACAAAGTTCAATTTTGCCTCTCTAATACACCATTATGTTGTGGTGTATAAGGCGGAGTTCATTGAGATAATATTCCATTGTCGCTCAGATAATCTTAAAACTCTTGGCTTAAGTATTCACCACCTCGATCGGATCAAAGTATCTTCATACTTTTACTAAGTTATTTTTCTACTTCATTTCTAAATTCTTTGAAATTTTCAAAGACTTCAGACTTGTGTTTCATCAAATACATATACCCAAATCGTGAGTGATCATCGATAAAGGTAATGAAGTAGCTATAATCTCCTCATGCATGAGTTGACATTGGATCACATACATCGGCATGTATAAGGCCAAGCAACTCTCCTACTAGTTCACCTTTTTCAGTAAAAGGTAACTTTGTCATCTTATCTTTTAAGCATGAATCATATATATCAAATGAATCTAATTCAAATGATTCCAGAATTGCAAGTCTTTGCAATTTAGATATGTGTTTCTTACTTATATGGCCAAGCCGACAATGTCATGAGTAGGAGGTTAATCAATCATATTTTCGAGCACACTTGTTGCTCGCTTCGATATTGTATACGTCACCGGATATATCTAACGCGTAGATGTCATTGCATAAAGTTTCAGTACCATAAAAACGACGTTCAAAGTTATGTAACAACTATTGTTACTAAAAGTCAAATGGAAACCTTTTTCTATTTAAACTAGAAATAGAAATAATATTTTTTATTAATGCAGGAATGAAATAACAATTATCTAGTTCTAAGACAAGTCTAGTAGGGAGCTTCAACAAATATGTTCTGATAGCCACAGCTGCAACTTTTGCTCCATTGTCAACTCGCAGATTTGATTCTCCCTTGACGAGTCTTCTACTATTCCTTATGCCCTGTATGTCATTACATATATGTGAGTCACACTCAGTATCTAATATCCAAGTGTTTGAAGAAATAACATTACTATTAATAACGAAGATACTTGTAGCAGATGAGGCATCGGATGTCGGTTTCTTCTTCAATGACTCAAGATAGATCTTACAGTTTCTTCGTTAGTGATCCATCTTGCCACAATGGTGACATGGGTCTTTTGTGTCGGTTCTTCTTTCTTAGCCTTTTTCTTCCCTTTAGCTTGATGCTTTGACTTTCTCTTAGAACATTTCTTATAGGAATCAAGTAACATCATAGTCTTCGGTTCTTTCTTAACAAAAGGCTCCACAGTCTTGAGCATCTCGGGAATGGTGGACTCAAGATGGTTAATCTGATAGTTCATCACAAATTATGAAAAACTATTGGGTAAACTATGCAAAATAAGTCAATACTCAATTCATGATCTATCGCAAAACTAAGTGATCCTAGCCTCTTGATGTATCCATTCATCTTCAGTACAAATTACACCACAGATGAATCCTCCTGCATCTTTGAGCAAAAGAGAAGCTTAGAGATCTCAAACCTTTCGGATCTAGCTTACTCATTGAAAAGCTCACAAAGATGATAGATAATCATATAAGCATCCATATGCTCATGTTGCTTCTGAAGCTCAGGAGTCATCGAGGCATGCAACTTGCAAGCTCAGAATCAGTCGTATGCTTCTAATGGGCCAACAATTGGTCTAATGTTGCATCATCTACCGGACTAGTGGGAAGAGGTTCATCAAGGACATATGCAAGCTTTTTCACCTTAAGAACAATTCTTAGGTTTCTAAGTCAGTTCAAGAAGTTTGGCCCGGTCAATTTGTTCGTGTCCAAAATAGAGCGTAAATTCAAAGACTTCATGATCAAATGATTAACCTAGAAATATAAAATTGAGCAAATATGAGAGAGATGATTTATTTCGTAAAGGTAAACAATTTATACATAAATACGAAATCTCACTTACTTTTCGAATTCAAGAGCTCTTACTTTGAATTCGAGAGATTGTAGGTTTTTTCTAAATGAGTTGATATCCACTATTGATAAAAACAACCTTGGTGTTAGACCAACAAGTCATTCTTAGCTCTAGTGGTAAGTATCAAGTATACCGATTACATATCATGTATATGTAACTATCACATTATGCTATCAACTAATTGATATTCGCATAAACATTAGGTTGTTAACACATTAAAAAGCATACATCAAATGTATATCACCCAACTTCACGTCTATCCACATTGACCTTGGCATTAGCACAACAAATCAACGCTTCAAGTTAAAACCAACCTATTAATCATGAGATCATATCTCAATGGTACGAACATATTTAATTTCAGGTTGAGCTTGACGTTAGTCCAACTACTCAAAAAAGAAATCAAACTCTTGTTCTTACCATATTAACGGAAGGTGTAGGCTTTAATATTTTCGTAAGGGATTTAGGTCTCATCTTCTTTTTATTCAAATGTGCTACGTTCATGACATCACACGCATGACATAAATGATGACATGACATATCGCACGCATGACACAATTACATCTAATCATGGCATAATTACAAGAATTAATTAATGCATCTATATAACATATAATATGGCATGACATGGCATTAATGGTGTCATAGTTATCATAATATAATTTGTAAATAAAATATGATTAAAAATATGATTTTTATAAATCAAGATTCCTTTGATTAAATTAAGAAATAAATTTCTAAAATTTAATTACATATTTTATCTAGGAAATTATTCTCAATCAAGAAAATCTAATCAATTAGGAAACAATTCCTTAATTTTAAATCTCCTAATTAATTAGGAAATATATAATTAGAATTTCTTAATTAACTCAAAAAATTTCAAAATTGAAATTTCTAAAATTATTTCAGAAACTTTTCATAATTGGAATTTTCTAACAAATTAGGAAACATTCCAAAAATAGAATTTCTTAAAAATTCAGAATCTTTCTAAATTGAAAATTTTGAATTATTTACAGAATATTTTCAAAATAAAATTTCCTAAAATATTTTAGAAAATTTTCAAAAGTAAAATTTCCTAACAATTATGAAACTTTCTAAAAATGAAAATTCTTAATAAAATAGGAAAAAATCTAGAAATTAATTTATGACCAACTACGACTCGTAAAATAATTTTATGATTATGTTGATGTACAATCAAGTTCTAATACTATTGTTGAGGATCCCGACGCGGATGCATGCTTTAGACATTTTACAAAACGTGCACAGCGGAAGATATAAAATAATAATTCCTAATTATTGCAACACACAGATCCATGCATACAAGATACAACATGTGTAGACATAATCGTGAATTAAAATTTTATGAAAAACAAAATTAAACTATTTAATTTAGTCATACCTGCGAGTTCGTTATCGAACCTTGTAGAGAGCGTTTACTAGCCTCGCAAGGCCAGCCCCTTTTGGAATCAACGAGAAACACTAATGAGGGTCGCCTCTACTCGTATCTGCGCTGAGTTATCTTCAAGGTAACTTTGTTAAGTCACAAGTTGTGTCTCCGCTTCGATACTAGCTGAAGGGGGGAGACTAAGCGATCCGAGAGAGGGATAACGTCTCAACTCGGTACCCGATGACTCAAAGCAACCTAGTGGTACCAAGAGAGGTGAACGACAGCGTTAACACCGCTGTCCAGGGTTGGTAAGATTGTTGCCGGCAAAAGGAAGCAATTCCAGTCGGCTAAAACAAATTTCATACTTTGCTGGAATTTCTGGCAGCATCTATTGTTGGTCCAACAACCCAACATCAAGTCCGGCAACCTCACATCAACTCTAGTAGCCCTGTTGGAATCTCCAACAGCAATCCACGCTGGTCCAGTAGCAAATCCTCAAGTTCGGCAGCCCCTCATCAAGTTTGGCAGCCCCACATAAAATTCGGCAGCCCTGCTGGAATCTCCAGTAGAAAACCACGCTAGTCCGGTAGCAACTCCTCAAGTCTAGAAGCCCCACATCTAGTTCGGTAGCCCCATGGGTGGCAAATCCAGTCTGGCCGGAACTCCCTGTTGGGCTGAGAAGGGGCTAGGCGGAGCAGCCATCAATGTTGGGATGCCGACGACAACAGTGGCAGCATCCTTGCTGCCAACGTTTGCTTGGCTGAGCAACCATCAGGGTTGGGCGGAGGATAGAATCTTGCTGCTGGCGGCAGCACCTTTGGGCCGGCAGAGCTTCCTGACTGGAGGAACAACTAAGGTCGGCCGTGTTGGTTGGTGGTGAAGCTTCCTTGGGCGGTGGTAGCTTGGAGAAGACCCCTTGGACGGGAACAACAAGAGGAGAGTCTCTCTCCTTTTTGTTGAGGTTAGCAGTGGCAATCAAAAGGGGAAGAAACATTTTTTTTTCTTTTGGTTTGTGGGCGGCCAAAAGAGAGAGAGGGGAGAGAGAGTAAAACAAAAACCTAACACGATTTTAGGCTAATCTTAAATTTATCTCTTTGCCTCCCTTTCTATATCTTAATATAGATTCTCTTATCAGATTTGGATCAAATCCAAACTCATATCCGTTAATCCAAAACCCAAACCATTAGCCTTAAATTTGGTTTAAGACCAAACCATGTTGGTTCTAAACCAAACCACCTTGGTTCAATCACTAAATCTCTTTTAATTAAAATCAAACCAATTTGGTTTATAATTAAATCAAAGTGGGTCAAATTTGTCTTCAAAAGATGTGGTTCATTCGCACTTCCGTTCGGACAAAGTCTTTCCATATTTGCCCTTTGTCTAGTCCAACAAGACTTAGTCTCTCTTAATATGGGAATCCAATTCTTAAACTCGTTTTGTGTCTCTTGGATTAACTCATAGTGCGTGTGACCTTGTAGGTTCCTGGTTTATCTTGGTCGTCCATAATTTAACTATTAATTATAGAACGATCATGAGTGACACCTAGTAGTACATCATGATCCCTGATTAATCAAAAAGTCATAATTGATTCCAGAACAGTTCTGAACCTCCGACCATCCTTATCGTCGGCCCCTCCATATGTAGTGGCAAGGGACAACGCCTTACATCGGGTCTCCGGCTCGGTTCATCTCGATTTGTGTCGTCTTGGTTGCTTCGACCGCCAGACACGAATCGAGCAAGATCCCTCTCTCGGATTATTTTGTCTCCCCACTTCAGCTAGTACCAAAGCGGAGACATGACTCAGACTTAGAGAAGTCATCTTAAAGATACTCAGTGTAAATACGAATAGAGGCGAGGTTGGATAACGTCGCTCAGTTGATTTTGGAAGAGGTTTGACGTTCTCTACAAAGTTCGAATATAAACTCGCAGGTATAACTTGATTAAATGATTTAATTTAGTTTTTTATAAAATTTTAATTGTGTGATTATGTCCGCACATGTTGTATCTTGCATGTATGGATGTGTGTTATAATAATTAGGAATTATTATATTTTTTTATTTTCGCTATGCACGTTTTTTAAACGTCTAAAGCACGCATCCGCGTCGGGCTACCCAACAATTGTATTAGAGTCTGACCGTGCTTCGACATAATCATAAAAATTATTTTACAAGTCATAGTTGGTCATAAATTATTTTCTGATTATTTTCTATTTTATTGAGATTTTTCATTTTCGGAAAGTTTCTTAATTTGTTAAAATATTTAATTTTGGAAAGTTTCTATAATAATTTAGGAAATTTCATTTTGAAAATATTCTATAATAATTCAAAATTTCAATTTGGAAATATTCTTAAATTTTTAGAAAATTCTATTTTTGAAAAATTTACTAATTTGTTAGGAAATTCCATTTATGGAAAGTTTATGAAATAATTCCAAAAATTCTAGAATTGAAGTATTTTGAGTTAATTAAGAAATTTTTAATTTGGAAAGATTCTGGAGTTTTTAGAAAAAAATTATTTTTGAAAAGTTTACTAATTTGTTAGGAAATTCTAATTATGAAAAGTTTTTAAAATAATTCTAGAAATTTCAGAATTAAAATATTCTGATTTAATTAAGAAATCTTAATTATAGATTTCCTAATTTATTAGGAAATTAAATTAGGGAATTGTTTCCTAATTGATTAAATTTTCTTGATTAAAAAAATTTTCTGAGATAAAATATGTGATTAAATTTTAGAAATTTGTTTCCTAATTTAATTAAAGGAATCTTGATTTATGGAAATCAAATCCTTGATTATATTTTATTTATAAAATATATTATGACAACTATGACATCATTAATGTCATGATCATGTCATTATTCATGCTATGTAGATACATTAATTAATTATGTTATACATACGATATGTCATGTCATCATTTATGTTATGTGTGTGATGTTATGTAGATAAAACATATGCATGAAAAGAAGATTAGACTTAAATCTCTTACGAAAAATATTAAAGTCTACACCTTCCGTTAATATGGTAAGAATCATATTTTAATTTCTTGTTTGAGTTGTTGGCCAAAGTCAAGCTCAACCTGAAATTAAATATGTTCGAACAATTGAGATACGATCTTATGATTAACGGGTTGGTTTTAACTTGAAGCGTTGATTTGTTATGCCAAAGTCAAGGTTAATGTGGATAGAAGTGAAGTTGGGTGATATAACATTTGATGTATACTTGTTAATGTGTTAACAACTCGATGTTTATGCAAATATTAATTAGTTGATAGCATAATGTGATAGTTACATATACATTATATGTAATCAGTATATTTGATGCCTACCAATAGAGCTAAGAATGATTTATTGTGCCAAAGCCAAGGTTATTCTTATCGATAGTGGATATCAACCCACTTAGAGAAAACCTACAATCTCCCGAATTCAAAGTAAGAGCTCTTGAATTCAATAAATAAGTGAGATTTCATATTTATGTGTTAAATATGAAAAAAAAAGGTGTTAGTTGAGGAAAACCCCTATAGAAATTTTAGGAAATATTTTTTATAAAAAAAAACGGGGATTAAACTGAATTTATACGATTTTTTTTAAGGTTATTTTCATTTAAGTTGGGAGTTTATAAAATCAACTAAAGCCTAAGTTGTATTCATTAAATCTTAAGTTGAATTAATTAAAACCTAAACTAAATTGATTAAACCTAAGTCCTATACCTTATACATAAATCTACCCCTGTTCACTTATTTACCTAAACCACTCGACACTCCTCTCCCCAAACCTCACAATTTCTCGATCTGCCCTGTTTCCCCTCGCGATTCTTCGATAGTCCATTGCGACCGCCGGCTGCCGATCACCTCTCCTCCTCGCGACCATCGGATGTTGTCTAATCTCACCAGCCTCCGTGAGCAGTTCGCCGGTGATGCCCTCAACTCTACTCAGTCGTGGTTGTCGCCGACCTCGCCACTGGCCGATTAATTTCGGCCAGATCTGATGTGGTTGCTACTCTGGTCAATCTTCGACCAGATCAAGCCAGGAGGAGCATCCAGATCGGTGGTTGTTCATCCGCAGTCGATCTGGCAGAGATCTAGAGTCGTCGGCCATTGTTGCCAGTTAGATCGAGGTAACCAGAATCCTACATTTTCTTCTGCTCTTATAGAAGTTAGAAGCTAAGTTGATTTATAAATGTTTCGGTTTGGTCCATATCACAGCAACGCCGACTCTAGCTTCTTTTCGATCTTTTCCAGCCAACTAGGAATGACCCAATCGGCAAATTACAGTGGTGAGTGTTGTGGATGATGGATATATCAATTAGCTTTAGATTAGTGCTTAGGGTATTCTTCTGGCCAAATCTATTGTTTTGACCTATCCTACGCTTGTAGCCGCTGATTTGATTAACTCCGGTGAAGTTGGAGTTTGCTTCCGGCCTCTTTCGATCAGCTCCAGCTGCCACCCACGGGCACAACCACTGTTCCGGCAGAAATTCTGGCCTGTTAGCTAGCTCCAACTATCAGTTCGGTTGTCCACCGAAGGTAAGTGATGAGTAGATGTTTGAATTATTGCATTATGTGCGTAGGTGAATTATTCGATGTTAGAGTAATGCATTTGACTTTCTTTTAGTGGATGACATGTGATTAAGTCTTCATTGGGTCTTGCACATGAGGTGGTCGATGAAATGTTTAGTTGGAAATTTGTTAATAAATTCTTGGATGTTAAGATTGTTCACATGCTCAAATTGTAAGGTTATGTTGGGGATAGGGATTAATTGTGTGGAGGTATGGATTTGGATGGATTAGATACATGCTATCTATGGTAGTTAAGTTAACTTGTAATTAATTTAACTCATGTAAATGGATTTAGTAGTGTATGAAATTTTTGGAAGCCAAATATCAATATAAATTTCATACTACCAATTAGGTCGGTGATATTAATTAGAATGGAAATACAAGACATGATATGTTGCTTCCGGCACAAGCATGTTGAGGATCTGTAATTTTAGAATGATAACGGTTTTAGAACAGTTGAATGATTTGGACTTAAATCTAGTTGGGTAGGATTAGCTTAAAATATACGGTTCACGTAGGAATGACATATAAAGAGATTTTGATACTTTAATTTAGATATTAAATCCTTGGTGGATTTGGAGAAACGAATCAATAAACCTAAATTTAATCTAATCGATCTGTTAATTGGGTAGTTAACTCAATTTAGTTAGTGATTAGATTTGTTTTAATCATTGATTCGTGTTAAAGCTAAAGTAGTTTGTATGTCTACTTATAGGCTCCGGATACGATACAGATCGTCGACTCTGAGGACTTTCCTTCTATCACGATCTATATTGAGGCGGGTACCTCTATCCTTGTCTCCTTTAGAATTTTTGAACTTAGTGCATGAATATTATAAC
>JBBUKS010000104.1:8420486-8436206 GCA_038050645.1 Hedychium gardnerianum | reverse complement strand
CTGCAGCAGCGAACAATAAGGGAATACCAGCACGATGGCGTGAGAATGATCGCCGGCAGCCAGTGAATCAGGGAGAGGCGACGACGGAGGGGGCGCGGCAGCAGGGAGTAAGGGAAGAAGCGTCGAAATCAAGGGAATACGAGCACGATGCCGTGACAATGATCGTCGACATGCAGGGACTGAGGGAGAGGCGACGACGAAAGGGAATGGAATTAAGGTTTATGGTGCAAGGGAAACTAAGGAGAGGAAATACATAGAGAGATTTTCAAGTTTTCACCCAATTAAATCTGAAGAATCAGAACGAAATTTCTCCCACGCTAAGAAGAGAGAACGAAAAAACACGAAAATATTATACACGTCAAGTGTCCACATTGACTATCACCCACGATCGCACATTTAAAAATGTACAAAATATCAAAACTATATATATATATAAAGTTGATCACAATCCCACCTAATAAGATAAACTTAATTGTTATTATTATTGGTGGTAGCAAATAGCAACTTAAAAGATTGATGAAAATATAGATCAATTAGGAACATCATTCTTAAACCTCTCAAACAATAATACATTAAACCCTATTAACTGATCAAATTTTCACATCGACTTCAAAGTTAATCCCATCCTAACCCTTTTTATTACACTGCAGTTTGCCAAGGTAAAAAAAGGAAATACACTCCAAAGGAATCAGAAATGTCGAGCCAAGAATGAATTGCCTTGAACATCATAGCTCACTCGGCGACCTCTATGCTTATGCAAGTGATCCTCTTGCCTGATCAAATAGTCGACTAAACGATCTATGAACTTTAAGTTCAGAAACTTCACAGGGAAATACCAATAGTATCATTTACACTGGATCATCACTGTGTCGATAGATCTCTGCTGAGATGTCTAAGATGTTGGGTTTTCGATTGTCGGTTACATATCTTCCTCCACTCTTTCACCTGGTTGTAGATGAAAGGATGGAAATTTCAAATCAGACTGCTTGATATCCATGCTTTTTCACCTGAATAGATTCGTAATACCTGTGCAATCCGTCGAAACTCCATAACTCAGACCTTCCTGGGCATCGCCTTTGGCATTGTCGTCGGCATTCTTGGTATTTAGGAAACGACCTCCACATCCCCTAGCTCTTCTCATTGCATGTTGGTGGCGGGACTCGTGCAGATAAGGCTGCAGGTGGAAAAATATCGACAAAGTAAAGAAAAAACTTATTTTGTTATGATTTTATATGGCTGAATCTAGAAGAGGAAGAACAAGAACAATCTCTTCAGGTGTCGATATATAGCAAAAAGGAGGCACATTTAGAACACTATTGCTAACATTGCACACATATGAGAAGTGCTATATGAGATTAGAATAAAAGATCGAATGAAACACAAGCATGCATTAGTCGTTGGTCGTTACACTCTTCGCATGTGAAGGCAACTGAGAATTCGAAACAATAACAATGGTGCGCATGCACAACTCCTTCCTTACAAAAGAGCAAATGTTCTGTTTTATGAAGATATAGATGACAAATGTCACTAGAAAGCGGCTGATATATTTATATTGGCTGAAACAAAGATGAGTTTCTTTCCATCGATGAACATGACTGAGTTCATAATATAGTTCAAGATTTCTACTGCGATAAGGAGTTAATGTAACTCGACTAGGCCTTTATGGGAAATAAATAAAAGAAACCATCCTACAAATCATAGAAGTTAAGAGTATATAATTGCTTGTTTCCTACCATGAATGGCTTATCATTGAGAGCCAACATACCTTTCTAGCTTTTATAGCTTTTTTCTCAAGTTCAGCCTTCGCACGAGTCTGTCTTCGCCTGAGAATTCCGTGATACTGCTTGGCATTAACATAAATTGGTTCCTCTGCCATTTCTAGAGGTAAAGGCATACGAGAGTGAGATATGCCGGTGAACTGAGGATGAATCTGTAGAAAATACCCTCAGGCGGTTAAATTTGAGCTATATACTGTCCCCTAGAGAAGTGCTATATAACTATCAAGAACAAAAAACATGTGAGCTACTACATACTGGCCTCTGGAAGAGTGTTAAAACTACCGAAAACAAAAATTGTTCACATTCAATAGTTGGCCGATGTTGTCTAATTGAAGTTCAGGTCTCGAATCGTTGGTGAATTTTTAAACTGTAAAGCATAATGTCTAGATACAAAATTACTAGTAGGTTTTTAAAAAAAATTACTTCCTTCAAAATAATTTTGACATCTTAAATTTATATAGCATTATATTTAATAACATACTCTTATAGATGGAGCAAATTGATGTCGACTCATTGAAACAAGATTCGTGTTTCTAAATAAGCAAAATCATTATATTTGCATTCAGATTCATTTTGCTTGCAATGGGATATGAAAGAGTTTGACCGTGTGCATTTTCTATGGAATTCCTCAACCCAATATCCATTTTATACACAATCATAAAGATTTTGCATGTTATACGACTAACTCCAAAAACTACTAATGCAAAAAAGAAAAGTGTAAATGAGCATCCTACAATTGCAAAGGTACATACCATTGTTTGAGTTCCATAAGGAACAACTAGGCCGGCGAAATAAGTATCAGTAAACGGGTACATAGCATAGGCCTGTTTTATGAGTACATTAAGTGACAAAAAATGTTAGCATTCAAGGATTCAACAGAGTAATAAAATTAAGCCAAGGAACAGTTAGAATGTTATAAGGAACCCACAGTTGAATGACCAAATTCGAGTTGTGTCTGTGGTGCAAGATACTCGCCCGCCATTGATGGAGCACCCTGAAGATTCTGGTTTCCCCCTTCTAAGTTCTCATCTGGTAATTAAGCGAGAAACTTTTAAGCAGTAAAGCATACTATTTGAATATTACTTTCAAGACATCTTGGGTTATTCAGTTAGTATTTTCAGACACTACACTAATATCAGCTACGGTACAATTTAAACATGATGCAGATGAAGAAACATTAAGATTCTCAAGTTTTGAAATATTTGACTCAAACTCAAGCACAATGACGACAGAAGTATAAAATCCAACATGTTATACAATTAAAATATATGATTGCTCGAATAGGAGCAAAAGAAATCAAATGGAATTATGAACTTAATTTCATAATCTTACCACCTGATGTCTCTCAGCCACCTTCCCAAATTCATTAAGGAAATAAATTTTATTTAATCTGACCAAACAACAGCCGTATCTATCCAAGCATTAATTTGTACTGAAACACTATTCAGATCCCTGTCTTGTTTTCTTCAAGCAAGAAACAATTTTGACAAAATGGCAGAGCAACAATGAGTAAGCTTGACAGAGAAATCAAAAAGGAATAACCTGGTCGAAGACTGACTGCAGCCAATAGATCCTGTTCCATGCTCAAACCTACTGTACTTGGAACACCAGGATGCGATTCCATTATCCGTCTGAACCTTCAAAGAAACTATTCTTACAAATAAAGAAGAAGAAAAAAAGTAGAAGTAGAAGAAGAACAAGCAACAAAACTCAAGATGTTCTAACTAGAACGAAACGCTACCATCAGGTGACGTATGAGCACAGTAAAGGTGAAGACTACAAACCAAGGTGTAGCAGACTAAGAATTTGTTTCCAGAAACAGGAAAACAGCAATCTCAGTGGAGCCGATTGCGATAATTAAGGACATGTCCGTGCATCCTACACAAAATTCAATAAAAAAGCGGCAACGCGTGTTTTACCAGTGAGAAACTGCAAGATTCCCAGAAGTGAACAAGAGAATTGAGCCAAGAACAAAAGAACTACGAGACTGGTTACTCAAAAACCCCACTTTCCCCTTCAAACTCAGCCATATTCCAAAAAAACTCATCCCAAATTCGCAATGAAAGAGCATAAGTCTCCAGCATCGATAAAAAATTCGCAAATCCATCTTACAGTAAAAAAAAAAAAATTAACGGCTCAACCAACAAACACCACGATCCACTTCAAAGTCAAAGCAAAACCACAAAGAAATCGATCATACATATATCAAGAGTGCTCACCTTAACTGACGAAATCGGGTTTCTCTGTTCACTCCAATCGAATTGCGCCGATTCCTTGGAGTCGTCGAACGAACCAATCAGGCAGAAGAAGACCCCAAATCCGCCACTTGTTTTGCCTACTTCCAATAAGAGCAGGAAAAAACCCTAATCTCCTGATAACGCAACTCCTGCAACCGATTGCTATCGCGCGAAACGATCGACAGCAACGGCGATAAAACAGAAGCAAAAATATGGAGAAAAAGATGATTTTTATCCTTTTTATTTCCCTCCGTATTATTCCAGAAATATCCAAATCCATGATGCAAGGACTAATCGTGCGCTTTATCCTCGAGGCTTATCCAGGGACGCGTGACATTTTTGGACCGTCCGATTCCGATTTCCCTGTGATATTCCGATAAGGATAAATTGGTCATTACAGAACGACTTTGGAATAAAAAATAATAAATAATATTTAAATAATAAATATTTTGAATTACGAAGATTTTCCTTTAGATAGCGACGACGGCGTCAAAGGGTGTTTTGGTAATTTAGGACAACGAAGTGTGAGTTAAGTTAACCGAGGGACAGTTACTGTCCAACCACTCCACCGAGCGACGTCTCGCGGCACGTGTCGCGAGGGCAGCGTCTCCGTCGTGGTCCTCGACGACGCGTGGCGGGGGCAACGACGAGAGAGGTGCGGCTGTTGGTCCACGTGGCGTCTCCTCAACCGTCGGGAGCTTTGCGTTTCTGTCGCGGGTCGCGGTGGCAGCCCGTCGAAGGGGAGCACAACGAAAAGGACCCCGGCGCCATGACCACGTGTCGCGTAGAAGACGGCGTTGCATTGTCGAAGTCAACGAAAGGAGGCGCAATAATGCTCGACTGTGGGGACCACTGCTAACGTGTCCATTTGTAAGTGAGTTGCTTAGTTTTGTTCGCGGAGTGCACAAATCTTCTGTGAGATGTGTAAAATAGACCAAGAAATCCGCAACCTGGCGGATGGTTGCCTTTATTTTACTATCCTAAAAAACTCTTCTAAATTTTAAAATGTATATCAAAAGAATCAAGACAAATTAAATTTTGGAAAAATAAAAAAAGCACTCCGAATTTTATAAATCACAAAAAAGATATTTTAAAAAAAAAAATCAAATACGTCTTATCAGTGATTTTATCATGCAAATATAGTACATTTTAATAATATTATAATAACTATCGAATAATTGACTATAATATATTTAATATGAATTTAATTATATATATATAATAGATGATTTTTTATATTATAATTAAATTTTAAGTTTTAAAATTTTAAATTTTAAATTATAAATTTTAAATATTATTATATCAAAATATTTTATTAATTTATCAAAATTATTTAAATATCATCAAAATTATTTTAAATTAAATAAAATTACTTTTAAAAAATTATAAAAACTACTAAATAGCTACTACGATATTGTGTCACTATAATAATATTATATTAAATATTACATACCGTAAAAGTTCATAATAATTTTTAAACATTTATAATAGTAACATAATAGCTCATACATATTATAATAATTATTACAATAATATTAAAAATAAATAATAATATTTTAATAATTATTTAATAATTTTTATATATTTTATTTTTAATTATTTGATGATCGATTATAAATTAATTTTTTAATTTATTTTTTATATATAATTTAAGAATAAATTATGATAGATATAAATATAATCATCTTTTATTATAATAATATTAAGACAAGGAATATGAATGAGATAAAATATCTTATGGACATTATTTTAATTTTATTGTTTTTTTCGAAAAATATATAGCTCATTTGATATTTCTTTTAACGTACTAATTATAATATTTTATACATAGATAGCTTATAATTAAGGTAAACTCAGGTCAACGTTGAGCATACAAGGAATGTATACGTGGCAGCATTCCGCCAGCTTCAAAGGTTCCAAATGGCGATGGGCAATCCCAAGTCGTCGTGGTCGTACTCGTCCAGCTGCTGCGGCCCGCCGTCCTCCGCCTCGTCCACCGGGTGGCCCTCGAAAGGCCGCATCTCCATCAGCGTGTCCCAGTTGAAGTCGCCTCCCTCCGTTAATATTGTTCCAGCACTGCTAGTCCCCTTCTCCGGCGGCGACTTCAGCACCCCGATCCGCTGCAGGAACTCCTTCAGATCAATCTGCGGTTTCTCCAGTACTCTCCGCCACCCACTTGCCCCACGTCCGCTGCCGGACGCCGCGGTAGTCGCAGGAGGCGTTCTGAGGGCCGCCCTTCCCCCGCGCAGGCCCCTTCTTCAACGGCCGCAGCGGCGGCGCCTTCCGGCCGAGGTTCTCCATCAATCGAACTCAACGCAAGTCTCGTAAACCTCTTTCCTTCCTTCCTTCCTTTAGAGAGCGCGTGAGACAGGCGCGGGACACGAATCACAGTGAGCAGCGTCGAATATCATGCGGTTCGTGCATGGCTTAAATAAATGCCGTCACGGTTGAAGACGCAGATTTCTGAAACCGTTACAGCAGTTCCAAGTTCTAGATTTGAAAACATAAATAGATAAATTTCTTTGGATTTTTTGGGGGCATTTTCCAAATGAGGGCACTTGAATTTTGAAAATTTTCAAACGACTTATTTGAGTTTGGTATTTATCAAAAATACATTTCTTTTTTAAAATATCCTTTTTATTAAAAAAAAAATTACAAAATTCCTTGTAATTAGTCGCAGGTGTGGAACAGGGCCCAAAGCAATTGCAATCGCACAACCAGATGGTCAGGTAATCATGATTGCACTACCAAGCCGCTAGATAACTTCGATCGCACGACCAAGCCACAAGGCAACCACGATCGCACAGCCAAGCGATCGGGCAACCACAACTGCATGCATGGCTAGGAGTTCCTGCAAGCGCAACGTAATCTTCTACAAGAATGAGCGATAATTAATTCTTTATCTCAATGGAGAAGAATCAGAGGAAGATGAAGAAAAAGAGTCAACAATCACAAGCTACTCAAATGAATTTTGACCTCCCCTTTTATAAGAAATTCATCCTGTAGGGATCTGTCGATGTGACGGAAGCAATTCGGATCGCTAAAGGGGATGGGTGAATAACGAACTTGTAATTTAAAAATAATATTTCTCTTACTAACGAAATAACAAGATCACACGCATTAATTAGAAAATAACTTAAACATAAAAACGAAGAGACCGAATTTACTTAGTTGGTAACCAGGAGGTTGCTAGTCCAAGACTATAAAAAACTCCACCAAGATATTTTTCTTCAAACACAAGTCGAAGGCGAAGAAGGCAAGAAACCCCTTATAGCAGTTGAGTACAAGATTAAATAAACGAATTGAAAGCAAGTGAATTAAACGAGTGTGTTGTCTAAAACTTCGAGCTCCAATCGTCTATTTATAACTCTCGTCTTCGATATGACCATTTATTGACGTGGCACTTTCGAGCGCTTGGGAGCCATCCAGACGCCTTGATTCGTTGAACTCTATCTACTCTGACAACAGTCCGCTAATGGATCTGGATGACTTCATGCATTTCGAGCGCCTAGAATCTGATAACATGGATGTCGTCCTTATTTATTTCGGCAACGACTTCTGCTGACGTGGCCACGGCATTGGGGTGCTTGGAATGGACTCCAGGCACTTGGAATTGTCAACTTCTAGACTTGATCATTTTCTTCTTCAGTCGTCTGGGTGATCATCTGATCGTCAGAAATTGAGCTACCCCAACTCAATTCAATTTCGTTCTTATTCTCGAGTAGTCTTCTTTCCGACTTCTCATCTCTCAAATGCACTAAGTCCTTCAGCTCCTTCCCGTACCATCCTTCACGACCCGACCCCAGGATTTAGCTCTCTTACATCTGGTCAGATATCCAGGACTTAGCTCTTTTACATCTGATCGGATATCCCTGATCAGACCCTTGAGCCCTATTCATTATCTTTGATTATTTTATTATTAAGATTCATAAAACCTAAATCCTCTGAAGTCATTATCATAATAAATATTATATATGACGTTGTCATAAGTACACGTGATGATACTATTTCAAGGATATTGAATATGGATGATGAGACTGTACCGTACCAAGAATATTATAAAAATACATCTCTCATCCTTTCACGTGACCTTTGAATTAAATATAGAAATTATCAGTATTATAAAAGGTCTCCCTCCCGCAGACGTAGGTATATCTTTCTTTTTATACTCAATACATACGTTTCACTATTATTTACTACCATATATACTATCTTAATTTAGCGTCCGAATGATTACGTTGGACCTAATCTATTTGTTGACGTTTTTTATCTATGTCTACAGGTGCTCTCCTCTTCAAAATTTACTTTCAATTAGCTCACTGATGCTTAAACTTTTATCGATCTAGTCTACCTCCAATTAACTTCCAAATTAGCTTACTAGTACTTCAATTTTTATCGATTTCAGATCGATCATAATTATATTTATAATTTTATATCAATTTTTTTTTTATTCTCAGTCAACATCTTGAAGTTCCAAAATAGCACCAATTTTGTCAACTCACGACAAAATTTTATTTTTAACAATTCAATTCAATTCATTTTATTTTATTGATTTAAAGTTTTAGAAAATATTTAAATTTGATATATTTTATTCTTTATAAAATTTAATACTTAACAATTTTGGTCACGAGAGATGGAAGGTGGTATATAATAATATTAAATAGTTTTTAATATATATTTTTTTAAAAGGACATATTTTTATTTTCTACCAATATATTTTATAATATTAAATACTATCCAATTAAAAAAGGAAATATTATATGGATCGGATATTTTGTAGCGTATCGGGTTAGCGATTTGATGAACGGCACTTGTTTCGACCCGCAACCGTCGGCTATAAATCAGCACGTCGCTACTCGCTGCTGCTCAAATTGAGATGCAGTTGGAAATCATGAAATTCTTTTCCCCCTTTTCTCTTCTTCCTCCTCTTTTTCTCCTCCTCATCTGCAATGCTGGCGCTATTCCCGGCGGTTGGACGCCGATCGGGGACCTCCAAGACCCCCACATCCTTGACATCGCCGAGTTCGCCGTCGCCGAGCACAACAAGCAGGCCGGCGCGAACCTTTCCCTGATCAAGGTCGTCCAGGGCGAGTCCCAGGTGGTGGCCGGTACCAATTATCGCCTCCTGATCCAAGCCAAGGACGGCCTCGAAGGAAGATCCGCCGAGTACCAGGCCTTGGTCTTGGAGAAGCCCTCGGACGACTCCCGTCAGCTCCTCTTCTTCTACGAGCAGGTAATAAACCGATCCGTTCGATTGATTAATTAGCTTATCGACCGATTGATTTTTGGGGGGTCGATTGGTGGATCCAGGTGGGGGTTTTGGTGGGCGGGTGGAAGCCGATCAGGAACGCGAGCGGAGATCCGGAGGTGCGGGGGATCGCGGAGTTCGCGGTGGCGGAGCACAACAGGGAGGCGAAGAGCCAGCTGAGCTTCGTCAGCGTGGTCAAGGGGGAGAATCAGGTGGTGGCGGGCATGAGGTACCGGCTAGTGCTGAGGGCGAGAGACGGCGGCGGTGGGAAGGAGGCGGAGTATGAGGCCGTGGTTTGGGAGAAGGCGAGGGAGAAGTTCCCGCAGCTCATCTCCTTCACTCTGCTTCCGAACCAAAATTAATTAGGTCACCTGGAGATGTTGCTTTGAGTACTGTCAGCAGTATTTGTTGTTGGTGCTTTGATCCGGTGATGAATAACGGTGACAGTTCAAATTTGAACATATTTTTGCACTGTAGTTATCTAACATTTTAACAACGGTTCCAGAGTTTTAGGTTAAACCCACAAATTTAAACCCTAACTAAATTATAGAAGTAAGATGCTTCTACGAGTGTGATACAATAGTACTCAAAAAAATAAATAAGAGCCTCCTATATTTATGGTAAGAGACCAAATATATTTCTCTAACTATCCGGATTTAATTTTCACACAGAGTATATTTATATAGTAATTGAATTATTAGTGAAACTAATAAGTAACGTCAGTAGTCATCATACTTTCTAGATTTATTTGATGGGTGAAATGTAAAACTAAACCTTTTATTTTAAAATTAGTCAGATTATTATATCTGAATATCTGATATAAAAATAAAATTAAAATAATAAATAACATCATATCTAATGATCGGAGGTCTGAATGAGCTTTTTTATGATCTCAATATGTCACATTTTGTGAGTCATATATTATTAAATCATACATCTTTATTTCGACTTATCTCACTTATATTACTATTTTTGAGAAAACAAATATATATTTGAAATTTTATTACTACTCTTAAAATAAAAATCTTAACTTCACGTTCATAATAGTTAGAACTCTTTTTTGTTAACTTTTTAATTTAACAAACTTTTCAAAAACTTTACAATGGAGATGCCTAAGGAATGAGAGGTTGAATCAATAGAGATGAAAATTTTAAAAGTCAACTTTTAAACTTATGCATGAGTTATGCTTTGTATTTACGTATTTTTTTATATTTAGTTTTAAACATGTATGGTAATATAACAAAAGAAATCCTAGATTTAGAAAATTAATTTTATACAAGTTAGAAAATTTGACAAATTATGTCCTTTACAACTGAGAATAATCAAAAGATATCATTATATTTTTTGTATTAACTACAAGTGGTTAAATTTTACAAACAAATTAATATTTTTTTTATCAAATATTATTTAAAAAAGAATATTAAATTTTTTATTAAGAATTTTAGAAGTTAATAATGATACAAATTAATAATTTTATTTTGTATTAAAATCTTTAATTTTAAAAGTTGACTAATAAATCATTTTACATATAAAAAATTATCAAAACGATTTTATGCCCTCACAATTAATTTTACGCTCTATACATAACATATCATATTTTGTTATGAGTAATTAAGAGCTAATTTGTAATTTGCTTTCATGTATTTTAACTATTAGAGATTTTTATGTTTCAAATTTTTTATATAAAAAATATTTTGATAAAAAAATAAGATTTATAAGAATTTAGAAAAAAAAATATTTTTTATATAATAAAAAATTATCAAAAAAAAAATAATTACAAGCTGAACATCTCGTAATCATTAGTATTTTGGTAAATTCATTTTTTTTCTTTTTATCTAACTCAATTATATTTGGGGCAAAAATCTAAAAGAAGAGTCTCCTATATTTTCATATTGACTACAAATTATAATCACTTTATTCAAAACTAATACATATTAATTTTATTTAAAATTATTACAAAAAATTATAATGTATATATATAATAGAGTCATTTTGATATAATTACTTTAATATTATTAAAGTGAATTTAATCCAGATTTAGATTTTCATATAATAATTTTGATCTAGGAGTAATTTTAATTTAAGTTGTATCAATTTTGTGAGAAGATATTTTATCTTTGATAAAAATATATATATATATATAAGATGAAATATTTTAATATATTTTTGAAAATTGAAATCCGAGCAAAAATTAAAAGAACACTCTTTTTTATATTAGAATGGTGAAAAAAAGCTTCTTTTATTTATTATCAAAATAGACTTTTATTCTTCTCAATTTATTTTTGTTTTTGAAAATATTTTTATTTTTGATAATATATCAATAATTATAATTTTATAACTACTGTATAATTATAATAATTATAATTTCGTAATAGATACAATTATATAATCATGATATTATAATTAGTATAATATACTCCTGGATAATGATGCAATAGTTATGTTCTTCAATAAATAAGTAAATGATCTAAAGTTTGATTCTCAATTACGACGTATGGTACAATATAATGATAATTAGAAAACAAAATGTTTGTTATAATAATAATATAATATTGATCATATATAATTATTAAAATTATGTAATAATTATGATCCCATAATTATTATAATATAATATTAATTAAAAAAATATTTATGTTACAATAACTTTAAATCATAATCCAAGTGGACCCTTTGGAAAATATCTTTTTTTTTTCTATAAAATTTTAAAATAGTATAGTATTTTATACTTTTTATTTCTAAAATATATTTTTATTCTCTGTCCTCGTCAACACTTTTATCAACTCAGGACAAAATTTTATTTTTAACAATTCAATTCATTTTATTTTATTGGTTTAAAATTTTAGAAAATATTTAAATTTGATATTTATTTCTTTTTAAAATTTAATACTTAACAATTTTGGTTAAAAGAGATGGAAGGTGGTATTTAATAATATTAAATAATTTTTAATATAGATTAAAAAAGACATTTTTTTATATTTTCCATCAACACATTTTATAATATTAAATACTATCCTATTAAAAAATAAAAATATTATAATAACGAAATATTATCAGCGATTTGATGGGTGACACTTGTTTCGGTTGAATCCTGATCTAGTTAACCCCTTGTTGATGCAACCATCGACTATAAATTAGCACGACGCTGCTCGCTGTTGTCACTCAAATCGAGATGCAATCGGAAATCATGAAACTCTTTTCCTCCTTTCTTCTTCTTCCTCTTCTTCTCCTCCTCATCTGCAATGTCGGCGCTACCGACGATTGGACGCCGATCGGGGACCTCCAAGACCCCCACATCCTTGGAATCGCCGAGTTCGCCGTCGCCGAGCACAACAAGCGAGCTGACACGAACCTTTCCCTGATCAAGGTCGTCCAGGGCGAGTCCCGAGTGGCGTACGGCACCAGTTACCACCTATTTCTCCAGGCCAAGGACGGTCTCGGAGGAAGCTCCGCTGAGTACCAAGCCTTGGTCTTGGAGAAGCCCTCGGATGACTCTCGCCAGCTCCTCTTCTTTTACAAGCAGGTAATAAATCGATCCGTTCGATTGATTAATTAGCTTATCGATCGATTGATTTTTTTTTTTTGGGGGGGGGGGGGTGATTGGTGGATCCAGGTGGCGGTTTTGGTGGGCGGGTGGGAGCCGATCAAGAATGCGAGCAGAGATCTGAAGGTGCGGGGGATCGCGGAGTTCGCGGTGGCAGAGCACAACAGGGAGGCGAAGAGCCAGTTGAGCTTCGTCAGCGTGATCAAGGGGGAGAATCAGGTGGTGGCGGGCATGAGGTACCGGCTAGTGCTGAGTGCGAGAGACGGCAGCGGGAAGGTGGCGGAGTACGAGGCCGTGGTGTGGGAGAAGGCACGGGAGAAGTCTCGGCAGCTCGTCTCCTTCAATTTGCTTCCGAACCAAAATTAGGTCGCCTTGAGATGTTGCATGTTGGTTTGAATACTTTCAACGGTCTTTGTTATTGGTGTTTGATTCGGTGATGAATAACGGAGACCCATTTGCATAAATTTAATATTCGATTTGTTAAGAGTGTATTTATATTTGTTCAATATTCACTAGATCAATTAAATAAATAAATTTAAATTACTCGTTAAACTAAATAAATAAATCTGAATACATATGTGTTCAACTCGTTAATGTTAGTGAACAACGTTCATTAACAGCATTCGTGAATAATGTTCGTAAATAACGTTCATAAATAATATTCATAAACAACATTTATAAATCATATTTATAAATTATATTTATTAATAATTTTTTTATCAACACGTTAAATAAACAAAGAAAGTTTCAAAATAACTATTTTTTTATATTATCAAACTAAATAATCAATCAAATAAATTTAAAATATAAAAATTTTAAACAATCAAACAAATATGAATATCTAAGTGAATCAGGTTCAAGTCAAATTTAAATAATCATTTCAAAATTTTAATTTATTTTAGACTCGATTCAATTTGATTATTTTATTAAATAAATTTGAACATCATAAAATTTAACTCAGTTCAATTTATTTACAACCTTAATCATAAGAGCTCTTCTGCATCAGTTATGTTATGTATTTACCTGATAAATAAATCTGAAGAGAAGATTATCTATGATTAATCAAATGAAGTTTGAACATCTAGATTACCAAATGAATAAATAAATTATAAAAATAACATATTTTTATATATTTATTTTTAAACATGTATGGTAATAAAAAAAGAAATCCTAGATTTATAAAAATAATTTTATACTAGTTAGAAATTTTGATAAATATTTATGTCATTTACAACTGAGAATAATCAAAAGATATCCTTATATTTGTTGAATTTACTACATGTTGTAAACTATTTTACAAACAAATTAATTAAAAAATTATCAAATATTATTTTACAAAAAATATTAATATTTTATTAAAATTTTTAGAAGTTAATAATGATACAAATTTTAAATTTTGAAGATAGAAGCTAATTTTACTTTGTATTAAAATCTTTAATTTTAAAAGTTGACTAATAAATCAGTTTACATATATAAAATTATCAAAACTATTTTATGCCCTCACAATTATTTTTACGCTCTATACATAACATATCATATTTTTTTATGAGAAACTAAGAGCTGATTTGTAATTAGTTTGAATGTATTTTAACTATTAGAGATTTTTAAGTTCCAATTTTTTTATATAATAAATATTTTGATAAAAAATAAGATTGCACGATGTTGTATACGAATTTAAAAAAATATATTTTTTATATCATAAAAAAATATCAAAAAGTAATTATAAGAACATCTCGTAATCATTAGTATTTTGATAAATTCATTTTTTTTTCTTTTTATCAAACTCAATTATATTACGTAGTAATAATTATAATTATATATATATATAGATAGATAGATAGATAAATAGAATTGTAACAACTATAATTCTATAATAACTATAACTAAACAATCATAATAATTATGACATTATAATTGATACAACATAATGATAATCAAAAAATAAATTATTTATGTTATATATAACAATAATTTAAACTCCGTCCATGACAAACTAGTCATGACCGATTTCAAATCTGGATAAAAGAGAAGAATTATATTAGGTTGTCAGGTCAAATATAACTATTAAAATTATATAATAATTATGATTTCTTAATTATTATAACATAATATTAATTATAAAATAATATTTATATTAATAGCTTCAAATCATAACGGTTAAAATATAATATTGACATAATTGAATTATTTATAATATAATAGTTATAAATTGTGACTGATATTTATAATTATTATAATATAGTATTATTAATATTAATTAGAATTAAAGTGTCAAGTTATAGTATTTATGATTATTATAATAATATTAAATATGAAGATATTTTTAAAAATATAAAAAATTATTGAGATTCCACGGGACAGTGTTTTAATAATAAATAAGGAAGAAGAGTTTTTTTTCACTGTTCCAATAAAAAGTTATATATATTTTTATTTATATAAAACCTATTTATAAATATTTGATAAATTATCGAATCACATAATTTAAGTTTCATATTATTCAAATCGTACGAGTAACTTTAAAAATATCCAAATTACATATTCAATATAGATCTGACCCCTATGTATTTATTCCAATTATAATAGATTCGGGATACTATGTGTTTGCATAGGTCAAAATTGACGAATGAATCTATAGATTTCATAATGATATAAAATTAGGTCTTCTGTATTTATTTAATATTTCTATATATATATATATATATATATATATATATATATATAAAGAGAGAGTTCTGTTAGCCTGCATACCTTACCCTGTATAACTATGGGCACCTGGTGAGGTGGACACCTACACATCATTTATCAAAATGTGTGATATGATCAGTGATCAGGATTATGCCACCTCAGCAGGTGCCCATGGTTGTGCATGATAAGGTGTGTAGGCTATCAAAGCCTTATATATATATATATATA
>JBBUKS010000104.1:8395707-8412586 GCA_038050645.1 Hedychium gardnerianum | reverse complement strand
TATCATGTAGACCTAGTGTAGATCTAGAAGAAAACCTAGAATATGTCAATCTTTTTATCTTCGCACGGATCCGGTGGCAAAGGATCTAGGGCTTTCCGCTGCGTATTTGCGTGTTTAGCGTCCTAAAATTCCTTACATCTGGGATATTTTGTTTTTTATTACTATTCAAAAATCAACGCATGTCTTCCCAAAGTAAACTGATAGTTAGTACGAAATATTATTATTATTATTATTATTATTATTATTATTATTATATAGTTAAATTTTTATTGTTTTATATATTAATTATTGTTCATATTAATCTTGAGATAGATTGATGAAAGTGTTAAGGACGAGCATTTTATTTTTTGTCATCATTCAAAAATAAACACACGCCCCACGAGCTTAGTTGAATTAGTAAGTGATTGTTGATTTATCACATGAGATCTTGAGATCGAATCTCGAGATTGGCGGAATATAAATCCCTACACTACGTATAACTCACCCCTCTTTCTACTCGCTTATTTAGTCATCATGATTTATCTCCTCCGTATTAATCTTAAAATAAATTGACGAAAATACTGAGGTCCTTTTATCCCATTCAAAAATCAACACATCGAAAATGAATAATACATATTGCTGATTTTCAAAAACAAACTATATAGGTATTACTAGCAACAACAGAAATCAACAACGTGATTCCCTAAAAGCAGCAATATCGAAAATTAACATGGTATTGTTGATTTCTAAAAATCAACAATACCTATGTTAAACGATTAAAATTTAAAAACCAACAACACACGTGTTGTTAATTTTCGAAAATCAATAAAAATAGAAATCAACAACATGATATCGTGTGTCAATGCATTATCACAATGAGAAATAAATCAAAATCATAAAAGTTTTCTACAAATTTGAATGAACGAGTCCAAAAACAAAGCAGAGCTCATCAATTTATAACAATAGTCCTCTTCTCTACCTCCAAAATGAAGTTTCTCTACCTCCAAAATAAAGATGAATTGAGGGCATTTATCTCCACGGGATGAACTATTGGTTAGTATATAAAGTGTTATCATCATGAGGTCTGGGATCAAATCCTGATTAGTAGTCAGGTTGCTGCCCTCTCTTATGTACTAGTCACTGTTCGGGCTAGCTAGACTAGCTCCCGTGATTTACCTCCTTCGTGTTGATCCTGGGACGGATTGGCGAGGGCGTTGAGGGCGAGCGTTTCGCCTTTTACCACCATGAATTGAGTGCATCTCCTCCGTGATGCTCGTAATTTATCTTTTCCGTATTGGTCCTGAGACGGACTAACAAAAACACTAAAAACGAGCGTTTTATTTTTTTACCAATATGAATTGAGAGCATCTCCGATAATTAAAGCTCTAAATGACTACTTGTTTTTTATGATCTCAACATGTCACATCAATATGAAAATTTATTGAAACATCTTCAATAGTTAAAAAATTCTAAATGAGTTTTTTTTATCCAATTCATAGCATGTAATTACATGACTCCATACCTATTACATCAATTTTGAGATACAATAGTAAGTTGTACGATTCCATGTATATTACATAATAATAGGTTTTAATTTTCATCACTGCTCTTAAACTGCAAATCTCATTTTTATAATGGTTCAAGGCTTTTTTATTCAGTTTTTTTGATTTTATAAATCTTTCATAAATCTTGCGTTAGAGATGTCTTGAGCGCTGTCAACATTATTTTTGAATATATACAACATACAATTGAACAGTGTTCGTTATGCAGTGTTATTGATTTTTAGAAATTAATAATACAGTGTTATTGTTTTCGAAAATCAACAATACAAGTGTTGTTGATTTTTGAAAATTAATTTCGTGTGTAATATAATAGTGTTGATTTTAGAAAATTAATAATACAGTAAAAAATAATTCGGAATTTTTTCGGATGAATAGTAAAAGAGAAGAGGTAGAAGGGTCGCTACATTATTTAGACAATTCCAAAAAGCACATACACGAAACAAGAAAAACGCAAAATGTCAACAAATAATTAATTACCAAAATAATAAAATTAAATTGTTTTTAAAAACGTATTAATTTGAATCAAATTGTTCCATATAAATAATCAATAATTTAGAAAGTATATCCTCGCATTTTTTTAATTGAAATTTAGATATATTTTTTATTAAAAGTATACATTTGATCAACTATTTTATATAGTTTTTGATAAAAACTACTTTAATAATATTTGATAATAAAACTAATGACCATAGCATTAATCTAAATTGAGTGAGTAATTGATTCAAAATTAAATTTCGAATAAATCAAAATTTATTAAATATTTTTTTAACAAATCAAATAAATTAAACTTTGCTATTAAAATCAAATAAATTGAATTAATATAAAATTAATTAATTCGATTGATATCATTAGTCAATATTTAATGATAATATTAATCGAGTGACATTAGACAGTCGAATTAGTTTGATTTACCTATAAAATTATATAGTTATTTGTCTAACTCAAATATATTTATCAATTGTTTATAATATAATAGTCGATTTATGAAATTTAAAATTAAAATTGAATCAAATAAATAAAAAAACTAATACATATATATTTTTTTAAAAAAATAATTTAAATTAATTGAATCAACTTTCGAATTCGATTTAATCCATTTTTACTCATCTCTAATTACGATGTTATATTAACTCTCAACACAATTGTTATGTGTTCCGACAGTTATAATTAACTTATAGTTATAGTCATAGATGTCATAATACACATCAATAAGTTCTTGATTTTCAGAATAATAAAAATGACTTTTTTAATATATATTAAAAAAAATACTCGATTATAAAAATAAAAATGTTTTTTAAAAAAATATTTTTATTATTTCTAACAAGATTACACGACACTATACAATGATTAAGAAAGCACACTGTACACTTGTCTTAACACTCACGCGAAATTAACATCTGCCACGTGTCTCGGCGATGGGATGGGATGGGCTCATTTCACCCTTCAAAGTTGGCAGCGGCCGCGACCAGAGGTTCGGAAGAGAAGGGGCAGTCAGAGGCGTAACCGGAGCGGGCGGTGCGGCGGCGGCGGCGGACGACGGACGGCGTCGAAGGGGGCGAGAACTCCTCTCGCTGTTCCTTCGGCCAGCAGTACTCGACGGCGAGCACCGCCGGCGCGGCTCCCCCTTCGGCCAAGCACTGGTACGCCTTCCTTTCCATGTTCTTCCTTATGGCATGGAAAACCATCGGTATCAAACCCTCCATCAAGATTCAAAAGCAACAACACCTCGTCTGATTTTCTGCTATACCGATCGATGGGTCGGAATCGCTGAAGAACAACTGGGAATTTATAGGGAGATCTAGTGGGCGTAGAAAAAGACTCCTTATAATCCGTGGGCTGTCGTGGAATTGCTTACAAGATTCTTCGATATCTATCGCTCGGAAATTTCTAATCGAAGAAATCCCAACACTTTTAAGCCCGACGTTTTTGACCGAATTCAGTCAGAAAAGTCAAAAGGCTGCATGTTTGATGTATCTCTGCAGGTGCATATAGACTTTATGTGCCAAGCAGTGGGCTGCTGTCCGTTAGAATTGCGGCACTGGTTTCTTTTTTTCGAATTATGATTTTGACGTTCTAAACTCTTCTTGCTAAACTGAAAAGGATGAGTTGCGTGTGAAAATTGGACTGTCTTGTACGATCGAGCTGAACTATTAGTTATCGAGTGCCAAAGTTGTCCAAGTGCTTGAACTAATTGAGTGTCGAGTTGGCCGAGTGTTGAGATGGACTAAGTTGCTGAGTTGCCGAGTCGTCAAGTGTCGGAGTTGTATGAGTGCTCGAGCTAGCTGGCTTAGTGCAAGCTGGCTGAGTGTTGAGAACTTGAGATGGACTGAGTTGCTGAGTGCTTAAGTTGTCGAGTCTTTCTTTTCTTAAAATAAATTCGTCAATTTTGGCGATACTTTGAAGTTACATTGAAAAATTGTTTAACAACAAAATCATGATTGTATATGTTCGTCTATTTTGTAGAGAGGTGGAGATCATCCGGAAAAAGTGGATGGAATTTGCATATGTTCGTCTATTTAGGTCATATTTATTAATGCATCCATTACACAATTACACAATTGAACGAATAGAAAAGAATTGACTCGTTCGTGTAATTCACTTGGGTAATCGCAACCGATCTGATTTCAAAATGCACAATCAAGGTTTTGCAGACGACTCACTTGAGTTAAGTGCAATTTAGATCTTGGATTTGCAGTACCTATTTAAATAAACTTTCACATTCAATTTGGGACTAAACTTTCATACATATATAGTTCATTTTTCATTCACATTTTCAATAATTATTTATCTAATTTATTATTTGTATGAAACTTGAACGCGACGGCGCGGCGTCGGAGCTGCGCATGTATGTATATATACCTCACTCGTCGAGCTGGAAGGCCGGCGCCGGGAAGCTATCGGAGAGGCCGGTGCCGGTCTTGAAAGTGATTTTCCCGGTGGAAGGATCGTCGATGTACATCTCGACGACGGAGAGCCAGAGCAGGAGCTCCTTGGTCTTCACCCCGGTCATCTTCTTCATCTTGCGGTCCTCCACGATGGCCGTCACCTCGGCGGCGTACGACACCTGCCGCTTGATCTTCTTGAAGGTGTGGTCCTTCTTCTTCTTCTGGACAAGCCATATGAAGCCGGTGGCCTTGTGGTGGCCGAACTCCTGGATGTCGTCCAGCGGGAACAGGCCGTCGGGGAGGCCGAGCTGCTGCAGCAGTTGGACGGACTTCTTTTTGCAGAGGGCGTCGCCGTGGTACACCTCGGCGCCCTCGCGGTGGCTCTCGATGCTCTGCGACGCCATTGATCGAGTCGATCTGAATGCGTTAGCTCTCTCTCTCTCTCGATCTGTTTGTTGAATGCTGAGGAATGAGAGGGGAAGGATTGGAGTTATATAGTAGATCATATCTGGCCGTGCATGATACGATCGATGGCCTCGCCGTCTCTTCTCCACCGAGCCGACGGACATTCCAATTTGCAAGAGTATGATTATGGAACGATCGAGATATTATTTTCTAATTAGGGAAAAAATGGGCATCCTTCCGATTGGATGGTTAATATATAAAATATTATTATTAGTAGTTAGAGTTTTATTTTTTTTCATATGTTAATTATTATTTCGATTAATAAATTAATTTTTATAATTAATTTTTTTTATATTGATTTTGGGAAGAATTGATGTAGACATTGGTAGCGAATGTTTTGTTTTTTTATTACCATGATCTAATAGTTAGATTTTTTAAATAATTAATTAAATATTTAAAATAATTATTTTATTCTTATAAAATAAATTAATAATTAATACATAGAATATAGCTCTTATTTTTTTTTTTCATATTGATAAAAATATTGAGACATTTTATCTTTTTTACCATCGTGACTTTAGAATGATCTCATCTGTAGATATTATTTTCTTAATTAGGGAAAAAGATCCGTCGACCTACTTTGTGACTGTTTAATCAAAAATGGAAATGCCTAAGATCGTTTCGGATAACGAAGACTTTCCGATTTATCTATTGGCTAAGGAAATTTTTTAATGAGATTAAATTGATCAAATTAATATGTTCAACGAACCGGGGCCACCATGTCCTTTTTAATAATTGAAACGGTTCAAGCTTGAACCGTTTCAATTATTAATTCATTTTAATTTTAAATTTGCTTAGTTTGACTTATTATTTTGTCTAACAAATTTGAACAATATAAAATTTAATTTACTTAACTCGTTTATAGTCTTATATCTGACTAATCGTGATGATTGATGATCTTCTTTCCTCACTATAATTTATGCATACCTAAATATCGACAAATTCTCCTGCTGTTTCGTAAAGCATTTTTATTATCGGATCACAACTGTGAGGGCACTACTAACTAAAATTTCACCATCTTAAATAGCTTTAACTAAAATTATATTACTTTATATCAATAATTTTGACCTAGATTATACCACCTTAGAGTTTATTTAAAAACAGATGCAGTCCAGATAATAATTAAATCTTTTAAAGAATAATTAAAAAATTTAAAATTTAAATTTCAACTATGATACATGATAGAAAATTTTTCTTCTAATAAAAAATAGCTTAAGAATATTGATAATTTAGATAAATTTTTATTAAAATTTTTTAATTTATCCGGACAGTTAGTAGAAAAAATCCATGAGACTATGCCGATTGTCCCGGTGGTATTAATTAATCATTTAAAAAAAAAATACAACTCCAAAGCTATGCGACAACAGTTAAATTTTTTAAGTAATTAACTAGGTATTTAAAGTTTGAATTCTAGTTGTGGTATATTGTAATGATTTTTCTTCGTGGGATGATAAATTTAAGAATATCGATCATTTGAATGAGCCTCCATTAACCTGGTGGCGGGTGGAAACTTATGTGAAAATGGATCAATTTCTTTCGGGAATAATTGAATACCTGAATTATAAAAAATAAAATAAATTAAAACGATGTATGCCCTCAAGGTTTGATATGATAATAAAAAACAAAATACATCTCTCAAGTAATTAGAATTCAATACTCATACAAGATAAAGATGTATTTCTCAAATAATTAGAGTTTAATTCTGATATATCTATGATAATTAAACTATCAACACAATTAGGGCTCACGTCATAAGACATCATATTTTTTGGATTTACTTAATACACGAAATATAACCTATACTCAAGGGCACTATTTTTATTTTCTACCTATATTTTTTTATAGATCCTTAACTCAATTACTTTTTATAATCTAAGTATTTAATAATACATATTTTAAGGTAGTTTATAAGACCGTCTAAAAATTTATTTAAAATTTAAAGTGTAAGTATGTCCATTTTTTTACGGGCATAAATTTGACAATAAATAAAATTTAATTCCTAATAGTATAATCCTAATTATTCATATATCATTAAGCACATTCACATCATATATTTTAAATAAATTTTTTATCTTAAATTTTATATTTTACTTAAAAAAAATTCATCCTATCTATTCCTAAATTTAGATTTAATAAACAATAATTCTCTAAATTAAAAAAATAAAATCTCATCTCTAAATATTAAATATTATTTCTATCCATATTTACATTAAATATTATTCTCATCATTAATATAGATAATATTAAAAAATTATAAAAGAGAGAAATAATAATAAATAAATAAAAATATGATAAATTATAGAAAACTGATGTATTATATAATAAAAATAGATATTTAAATTTAAATAAAGTAATTTTTATTTTAAATTATAAATTTTGTTTAGAAAAATGTTTTAACAATGTATAGTTGTCACAGACAAGTCCACTCTATTTTTGTTTTCATTTTTTATAAACTAAACTAACTTTTATTATTAATAAAACATATTAAAGAATAATGAATTCTATAAATTCATTAATTGATTTTTATACAATTTTTTTTTTTAATTTAAATCGATATAACTTTTATTGGAGCATTACGTAAAGTTTTTATCTGAAAATTTTAATTTAACATTTTTCAGACTATTCTTATTATGTCACCTAAATAATTTTTTCTTATAATCGATCTCTTATTTCTATGTTACATTTGTATTTAACTAGATAGAAAATTATCCATGGCTAATGTATAAAATATTATCATCATGAAATTTAAAAATCAAATTCTAACTAGTAGTCGGGTTCATATTTTCTCTCATATATTTATTACTATTCAGATTAGTTAAATTAATTTTATGATTTATTTTTTTTATATTAATTTTAGAATGAATTAATAAAAATATTTAAAATAAATATTTTATTTTTTATCGCTAGAGATTAGACATTTAGTAAAATATTTTACATTAATTAAAAATTAACTCACCTGTTGGAGCACCAAAGCCAGCCCGTGGGGGTGAGGCCGATATAACCTTTATGTTCGATATATTATCCACTTTGATTAATTTCATTTTCCGAATTCTGAGCATATATGAAATCTACTCTCCTGGCTTCGGCGTTTTGATGCAATCCCAGATCTCTTCGTTGCTCGTCGGCTTCACGTTGCTTTCCTGAATCGCTCTGATCTCAAGGCTTCATCGGTTGGTTTGCCGTTCTGTTTCTCGCCGCACGCCGGCACTTGGTGGATCTTCGATCTAGGCGATGGTTGTCTGCAAATGCCGCAAGGTAATTTTGGATACGATTCCACTGCTTTTCCAGTTGCTATCACTGCGAAGATATGTTAATTTATGATCCAGATCCTACCTTTTTGATCCTTCCGTCGGTTCAAAATCGTGTCCGGAACTTCGAGGCTATCGCCTTTGGGCCTTTGCAAAATTGAAAGTGTAAAAGATGGCAGGTTTTTGGTTGAATTTTTGTAATAGGTCGTGTTCGGAGTCTGATTAGAATTGCCATTTTATCTCGATTTATTTGAGTTGGGATTTCTTTCCAGGGTCACTTTGATAGGGCATCGATTTCTAGCTTTGGTGGTGAAACTTTTATTGAGAGAGTATATTTTTGAAAATATGATCAATGGATATGTTTTATAGAGAGCTCTATTTGTCCTTGAAAGAGAAAATATGTTGCGCATTTGATAATTTCTGGCTGGTGGACTGATGGATCTTTGGTTTGCAGGCAACCAAGCTTTATTGCTTTGTCCACAAAGTTCCTGTCTGCGGAGAATGCATATGTTTCTCGGAACATCAAATCTGTGTGGTACTCATCTCATCTAAACTTAGTTCTGGTGTAATTTGGAGTTCAGTTCAATTACAAATCTGCCATTATTTATAACTTGAATCATTTCGATGTGCTGTTCGACTATGTTTTAACT
This sequence comes from Hedychium gardnerianum, assembly GCA_038050645.1. Classification (NCBI taxonomy): domain Eukaryota; kingdom Viridiplantae; phylum Streptophyta; class Magnoliopsida; order Zingiberales; family Zingiberaceae; genus Hedychium; species Hedychium gardnerianum. Next base: position 8,403,797 of record JBBUKS010000104.1, on the reverse strand, counting down.
ATTAACCTCAGACCGCCAGTTCTTGCATATGCCAAATTCAACTCATTCTCATTTATATGCTACAAAGATAGCCTTGGATACAAAGACCTAGAGATAAGTGCACAAACTAAGGTTCTTGTTGAACGCTGCAATTCAGTTGCAAAGATGTCCCTGTTTTTCCACTCATCATTCAACAAATACGTAATTCACGTCATCCTTATTTTGCATATATGATGATATCCAGAATAGTGAGTTTCCTTCTTTCAATAATATGAGTTTAGGTTGCTGCTCTGTATCTTAGTGTCAAGACTTTTATCACTTTATATTGTGATTGCAAACCACAAATTCCGGTACATTGATATGGCATTTACACTGTTGCCAAGGAGTTGGCTTCTTTCTTCAATCATGAGGATGTCTGCACTTCGTTTAACATAAATATTTCAGTATCATTGATTTTTGGTTCTTTGAATATACAAATTAATTAATGGATAACCACATGGAGATTCATGGATAATATAGGTACTGACAAAGGGACACACTTCAACTCCATCTTTAGATGAATTTCATCAATTGTTCTATTGTGTTATTGTGGAGCATAATAACATTGTTATAGATACTTTGCCGTATGGGACTAGGCTTTAGGACTTGCCAGAATATAATTTATATATACCACTATAAGTTGAAGAAGTTAAGACCTTTTTAGTACAACTTTCATTTGTCTGAGAACATGATGCAGTGGAAGACTATTGATTCCGTTGATTCGTGCACAAATACTGGAAACGATCTTCTAAACCCTGTTGATTCCGCAGAATGCATAGGCAACCAAACTCGATGTTTGGGAAAAACAACGCAGTCACAAATTCTTATTAATAAAAAAAACTTGTTGATTTAAAAGAATACTAGGAAATAGACATCCAAAAACTACACGAAGCTTTGGGGAAAAGAAGAATAGCGTGGCCGAATTATTATTGATCAAAGACTCCTCAAAACAATTAAACATGTGTTTACATACTCAAATCCTAAATATGCAAAAGACTAAAATACCCACAAAAATCTAACTCAGCAAAATAATAAAAAAAACTAAAATAATTCTTCCGTCCGCATCAGAACACCTCTTACTATTTACCCAGTAATTACTCCTTTGTTAAGACATGGACTGTGACAGGTATGGTTTCAAATTGATCATGTTGTATGGCAACTTGAGGATCCATTGTTTGATAAGAACACAAAGATGTGTCAGAAAAAATGCGGTTGAATCTAGGCCTTTTGACTCTAATTACATATGCAGTTTTTAACAATCTTGTGTAGTGAGTTTGAGAAGAAGATAAGGATGATTGTTATTCTAGCTTGTAAAACTTGATAGTTAACCCCATGTTGCTTGTGTTGTTAGATGTTGAATAATTCACCCATTATGATGATGATCACCAACAAGGTTATTTTTGTTCAATAATTCAGACTTATGCACTTGCAAGATATTGTTCATTTTGGTTTTGCTATCTCTTGTGGTTTTGCTATTTGTTCTCTTGACTATGGTCATTTTCTTTTCTATGTTTGATGAGGGATGTTATAAATTTCCGAGAAACAATTGTACTTGATTTATAGATGGCAATTAAAATTTGAAAGCATTTATTTATAATTATATTACCCACTTTGTCCAGTTATTATTGCTGTATAACGATATAATTTATGTTAATCATAAACAATACTCATGATTATCTTCAACTATTTTTCCTCAATTTTCCATCTTTGAGCCAGGGTTTAAGTTTGTGTTGCAACTTTCCATGTAGAAAGCATTTTCTGGTAACTTTAGCATGATCATGATCTTCTTTTTCTTCTTGCTAACCAACAAACTTTTTTGCTTACATAAGTCTAGGTTAGTGAATAGTCTGATCACTTAACTTATTTTTGAATCTTTAGGTGAAAAAGTACTCTGATTGGGTTGTTGATGGGGAATATGACTGGCCACCAACTTGCTCTTTTTGCAATGCTTCATTGGAAGAAGGAAAGGATCAAACTACACGATTGGGTTGCTTGCGTAAGTTCTTTATATGTCTTTACTTATTTTTGAAAACTAAAATTGCTCATTAGTTTTTGTATTTTCCTAATTCAGATCTTATTCACACGAGTTGCTTGGTCTCACAAATTAAAAGCTTCCCACCTCAAACCGCACCTGCAGGATATGTCTGCCCCACATGTTCTACCCCTGTAAGTTATACTAGCAAGCCTTTTATTAAGTGTTCTTCAATTTGCATGATCAGTTGTCAAGTTATGGGTTCAGACTTGATACATTACTGTTTTCTGTCAAAATACAAAAATTGAATGATGCCTATGGTTAAATCTATTCATCTGTGCAATTGTCCTTATATAACTCATGTACTATTTTGGCCTTTATTTTTGGTGTATTTGGAAAGTGTTTTATTTAAAAAAAAAATCTCTGGTTTATAGTGATTTTGATGATTCAAAGCAAATACGACTACAGGCCATTATGCACCATTTATTTTGGCCCTCCAATTTTGAACAAATTAATGAGGGACATTATGGGAAAAAGAAGAATGACCAAAACATTTAAAATGTTTGATTCAAAAAAGGATTTTCTGATGGAATTCAAATATGTGGTTTCCACGGATCAGATACATGGGAGACCATACTAAATACTTTTATGTTATTAGTCAATCCTCATTATGTGTAAAAGACTAAATGACTTACGACTTACACTTTCCTTGATATACTTAGTGTCAGTAGGCTTAAACTTTGTTGCTATTTATTTTAATTAAAATCAAGTAATACATGTGATTCGTTGGGCTTTCAGTACTGAAATAAAAATTATATGGTATATGTTTAGTTGAGAAGTCTACCCTGGAAATAGTGATGAGTTTTTCATGACTGAATTAACACTTTGTTGCAGATATGGCCCCCTATAAGTATCAAAGATACAGGATCTTGTTTGCACTCCAAGCTTAAGGAAGCAATAATTCAAGTAAGCCTGCTGTTTTTAGATGTTACTAGTATATTCTTTTAGTTTCTATTATGAATCTATTGCCTACAAGTTTCATACTCTAAGATGTGATATTTACACTCTTTATTTCGGCGGTTTATCATCCATCAATTTCTTGTTATGACTTTTAAATGCAGTACAACTGTTTTTAGATTTAACTATGAAGCTGTTGTTATTTGCTATTTAAGGTATCAACTAGGTTATTAATTTTAGTTTTGTTGATTTTGTAAGGCGCATGCTAGATTAGCAAGCATTTAATTACCAATCATTTGGAGTTTTCAGAAGAGTTTTTATTATGAATTTCTTTTGGTGTATATAAGATCCATGCTCAAAAGATTTTTTCCATTGTTTTATAATGCTAGTCAGGCCCTAACACAACTGTCCTTTTTATATGGGATTAGACCTGCATTGTTATATGCTTTGTGAGAGAATAAGATAACTCCTCTTAGTCCCACATACTTAAATTGAATCCCCTGAGCATGTTTAAGTTTCAAGGAGTCCTTCACCTATTTCCTTGCGTTTAGAGTTAAAGCCCTTGGGCATATGCAAGTATTAAGAATTCCTCCACCATAAGTGCCTTGTAGCCGACCCCACATAGTGGGATAAGACTTGGTTGTTGTTGGTTGTTGTTGTATAAGTGCCTTGCCATTTTGGGTTGGATTGGGATTCCCCTTGGGCTTTAACACGTTGAATATGTAATTATAAAAATGAGAAAACTGACAGTAATGGCTAACTGGGAGTATTTATTGGTGTAATAGAATGTACAGTAATTTACAGAGGCACAGGCAAAATTTTAATTGACCAGTAAGTATTGTTGTTTGAAATTTTGGTAGTTCAGTTCCAAATTAACCAAGCCCATCATAGTTTAGTTCCTTTGGACCTGCATCTGACATACTTGCTCCCATGTAAAAAAAGGGTAGCCCGAAGCTCCCGCCAATACAGGGTCCCGGGAAGGGTCTATTGTACTTACTCCCATGTAACTATTCTTCTATATTCTCTAATGATCTGTCCCTTATAATTTCTTAACAGTGGGATCAGGAAATAGTCTTTTTTCTGTTTTGTTCCATTCATAAGCAGCATTTATTTCATAATTTACCTTGTTGTAGCTTGATTATTTTATTTGCAGAAATAAAGATCAGTACCTAAAGCTTCAAGCTTTGAAAATTTGAATAATTAACAAATCTTACTAATGTGTGAGCCAAGATTTGAGCTTGACTACTGTCTTAGCCTACTAAAAGAAGTGTTCACGTGAACTCTTCTCAAGTTGTTACAAGCTGAGCTTGTTTGTTAATTTTATTTTAGTTATGGGAGAAACTTGTTTGTTTATCTAACCCAATAACTATATACTGGTTGAGCTTGCTTAACAAGCTGAGCTTTTATTAAGTGCTAATTTAGAACTGAATACTTGTATTTGAAAAACTTGATTCATTAGAGCCCTATGTCTAATAAAGTTTCAAATTCTTAAGGCCTGGTTCTATGTGTATGTTTCTTTTTTTCAGTGAAAAGGTTATAAGTTAGCAGAAAGCAACATTAGAGTAACTGTTAGTGGAATTTGAATGAAATTTGGCAAGTTTGAAACATGGAACAAGGATCACTCTAAAATAATAGGAAGATAAACTGGAATGGAGGATATAATAGCAATTTCTTTCACTATTGATATCCTGTCATATCTGTGTCTTTCCATTGGATGATTAGATTGTTGCTTTAAAAAAAACATTCTGACTTGTTAGTAGTACATTGTTCCTTTACAGTGAAGTGCAATTTTATTCAAGAGTAATACTGTGGCCATTTGCTGGTCTCAGGTTCTAGAAGTCTCCAGCTCTGAGCTAAAAAAACCTTTGACTTATTTGAAGAAACTGCATATGAAATTATAGAGCATTAGCAAGGACAATGCAACACTTAGCTTAACTTAAACATTGGCTCAGGTGAACTCAATTGGCAACATGATGTATCTCTAGAAGATAGCAACTGGAAATTACTTGAATTTCTAGTCATAAGTACCATATATCCATCCCTCTCCACACTATGACTCAGTCAAAGATGTTTGAGATTCAGTTGCACTGATTATCTTGTATTTTCCAGTTATCATTTATTTTCCTAGATGCTTTTATTTCCCATAGCATCCTCCACTCAGAATATTGTTTCATGCTCTTTGAATCTCTGAACAGTTACTATATTCTGTCTAACTTGTTGCAGAGTGGCTTGGAGAAAAATGTATTTGGAAATCATGCAGTTTCACCTCCTGCATTAGAGCACCGAGTTCCTCCTCCTGCTTTTACTTCTGATCCACTGGTTCGCACATCTGTGGCTGAAGAGAAAGACAAAGGTGGAGCAACTTCAGTTTATTCAGATAAGGATTCAAGAGCAACAATATCATCACCAGCTACAGATGACAAATACTTAGACGAAGTATATAATTCTATTGTTGGAGTGGGCTCTTCCAAGGTTACCGAATCTGAGATTGTTGAAGTTGATAGTCCTAATGATTTAGAACACCAATTGATGAAAGATCAAGAGCCCCATCTTATGAAAACTGTGAGAAGCAATAACCCTTTTGCATAGGATGTTCAATGATATAATTGGAAATTTCTATCCTTTGATGTCTTCAGTGATGCTTATAGTATGCTAAATTTTGTCTCTTGCACAGCCAGGGGCTACTACAAGGAAGCTAACTTACAATGATAGGAAGTATTCTGAATCATCATATCATGCAGATGACGAAGATGGAACAAACAAAAAGTACACAAGACGTGGTAAGATAATGGCAGGTTCTCTCTTTGTGTTTACATCGAATTATCTGAATGCTTGTGATATATATTACCTATGTGAATTGGACTGTTAATCATAGATTTAACTCCTATTGGATGATTGATTTCATCAACAAATAAAATTCATGAATTGGAAAGTGCATTTTCTTTGGATTTTGGGTGCTTTTGGACAACTAGTGTATTGTCCTTTTTAGGAAAAGGACGGCCAATAATCTACTCTCTATATTGATATATAGTCATATACAAGGTTATACATGCATTTGTTAGCTATGTGCAAGGTGAAAGATGGTGATTCCAGAGTGGCAATGTCCTGAGTCACCAGAATGGTAATCCCATTTTCCTTCATTCGAGATGCTCCAAATCAATTCTAGGCTCCTAACAACTGACTGCAACCTAGATTATCTCCAAGTGAATTCTTTTTGCATGTGGACTATCCACTTATTTGATTATTTACATCTGGAAATTTGATAAAAATGAACCTTCATGCTGTGCCCAAACAATATGGTTCACTATGAATTTTGCAGCTATTCAGCAGTTCAATACGTATCAATCACTTTCCCAAAAAAGAATAATGAGAAACACTGCTTTTGGATGAGAATATTATATATAAATGAACTATGGATTTGGTTCACTGATGGTGTTAGCCTTCTGGTAATCTTTACTCTCTTAATCTTATGGTCTGGATGTGAGATTGGCTTGGATTGATAAAAGTGACCTTCATCTACTAGCTAGCAGCAATTTATTTTAATTTCTAGCTCACTGATTTTACTGGCTGCAGGTCCCTTTCGCAACAAGTTTCTAAGGATGTTGCTACCTTTCTGGTCAAATGCATTGCCTACTCTACCAGTAACTGCTCCAGCGCCACGTAATGGGGCACATGAAGGAAAAGTGCGACATCAAAAGTCTTCAAGGATGGACCCCAGGAAAATATTACTCATTATGGCAATCATGTAATTCCTCCTCCTGCTCTTGCTTATCTGGTTTATTGATTATTCCAAATGCTTTACCATCATTTGTACAAAAGAAATCTTGCTTGATAAAAAAAAATGCATGTAAATTGTGGAACTTAGTATCTTTATGAAAGTTGAAGTCAACAATGTCTCTCCAGGAACTATGATCTATTAAGTTTTGCATTTGCTAGCTAAGAAGATTGAAATGACGGACTGTTTTTCAAATTTCAGATACATAGAGGCTGTTCTAAGTCTTAAGAGCTTATCATTACATAGATTTTTTTCCAATCTGAAAACTATGACATGTTAATTAGAGGTTATTATTTTTATATGGTTTATAAACTAGACTCGTGTAATCACGATGATATAAACTGCAAACGAAAATCTCTGTCCACATGCTTATCGGAAGAATGGTTTTTGCGAGCAGGGCATGCATGGCAACAATGGGAATATTGTACTACAGATTGGCACAGGACAGTCTAGATGAAAGCACACAAGAAGATGAGCTCCAGTAGGTACTGTCTTTCATTCTTCGATGGCAGTTTGTATCGTGGTGCTTTATAGTTCATCAAATGCCAATTTCTTGTTCTTACTGTGCGCTCCTGTCATATGAATTCTTGAGGCACGACAGGCATTCAGAAAGAGAAGTGTGTTGTTGAAGTATTACTGCACTAAATGTTAATTCATGTACTTGTCTCATAATCATGTCCAACAAAGACATCCTTTTATTTCATTCTTTGATGAATCATGCACACAATTTTTCATAGCCCATTTTCTTGCCATTTTGGAGGCTTGATTGCTATGATGGTCTGGTGAATGAATCTTATATGACAAAGTATTTGAATTTTTATCGTCTTGAATTTCTGAATTCTAACGACGCCAAGCAAATTCCATATGATGCTCTTGCTAAATTAGATGAGCAAGATATCGGTTTCGATATCTTGCTCATGTATTGTCTACATGTACTTAACCAGACACTTGTGTATTTGTTCTACTGCAATTATCTTTCCATGTAATTCAAACATTTCACTGGGTTTTGAGTATGTGCGAGTTCATACTTCATAAACAGATATTTTACGATGATTTTCCCATTTGTTAACATCTTGATATTCACAGATTGTTCAATCTTTCTTAAATCTGCTAATATTATTGGGTAGATTATTTCATTATTTATTTTGTGCAGATGATCAAATCATTTATGAGGCTGCTAAAATGGTCTGAAGGAAGAAGAATTTTATCATTTGTCACAGTAAATAGTAAATATAATTTATATATATATATATATATATATAGGCTTTGATAACCTACACATCTTATCCTGCACAATCATGTGCATCTGTTGAGGTGACACAATCATGTGCATCTGTTGAGGTGACACAATCATGTGCATCTGTTGAG
>JBBUKS010000104.1:8379262-8394707 GCA_038050645.1 Hedychium gardnerianum | reverse complement strand
CAATGAGAACCCTTTGGATTGTGTTGTGTATGGCACAATATGTACCAGTTCTTCCAATACCTGCACTGAGTGATAGCAAGATTGTGTCAGACAGTGGAGCTATAGGAAGAAGTATATTGAGACAAAAGAGAGGATACTTGAGATTTAAACCTGCAATGCACAACAATAGGGCCATCTTTGGGTGGGACATGATATGTTCTTTTTAAAATTTCTCGAACTGCTGAAGTATCACCAGGCACTCCATGATCAGACCATTCAGGATATTGGATATGGAGAACAGAAAGGGATGGCTTCACCAACTACCAAAAAACCACCGAATATAACATCACAACATCAAAGATTAAGGATCAAGTTTAAAGTTTAATAATGAGAAGCTTCTATAAAAAGATAATAAAGACATAAAATTCAATCGAAAACCAGAATAATTACTTGAAACTAAACTAATCTCAGATAAGGTTATATAGCAATACAACTTCAGCTGCTCAGTACCAAATAATTCAAGCTCATTGAATAATGAAAGGACTAAACATTAGCCTCAAATACTGGTCAGAGAAGCCAATAAATCAATGAGGAGCCAAACCACATATGGACCTTCTTTAGAGAAACCAAAAAACATTCAAATAATGTTAAAAGAACTAAATAGTCGCTTATAACGAGAACATCAAGAAGAAAGGTGAGAAATGATTTACAATAATCACATTATAAAATTGAGCAGACTGCTCAAACTCTACATGCAAAAGGCTGAAAACATAGTTTATGTATACTATTCATATAACATCTGGGTTTCAAAAAAAAAAAATCAGCATCTGTTTCACCTCTCTGTGTTTCACATCCAAGCAGCAAAGAACTAATGAAGAAACATAACTTGTATACTTGATCTCAACACTGATTCTCCCAAATTGTCCACACCCATTGTTTGCTGGAAGATAATCGGCACATTTTTTCATCATCTGCCAATTTTTTCAAGATAAAGATTATTGCTTAAGAAAACTGAACATGATACAAACAACAATGAGAACCTCAAAAATAAAGAAGAATATGAAAAGCATTCATGGACACAATATGGTGCTGCATGTGCCAGAGGATAGAGATGATTCTTAAGCTAGATGAACAGTATCCTATCTGAGATAGTTCAAGAGTTGAATTTCTTGACTGACTCCATTTTTAAGAGTCAATGAAGTTATAACACTTGACATTTGTGGTTTTATCCAAACTGAAAAAAGTAGAACATGATATTCCTTTTACAAGGAAGAAGTTCCTGTTGGGGCCCGATGCGATGCGTGTTTAAACACGTTTCACAAATATGCACAGTGGAAGACATAAACAGTAATAATAAAACTAATTATTATATCACACGCACTACACGCATACAAGAATACAACTCATGCAGACATGATCGCAATATAAAATTTTACGGAATTAAATTTACTCTAGTTATACTCGACGGATCACGTGAAGTGGAAAGGGCATCAACCGAGCAACGTTGTCGAGCCTTACCTCTATTCGCATCCACACCGAGAATTCCTCAAGAAGACTTTGGATGTCATGAGTTCCGCCTTCACGAAAGATACTAGCCTTGCATGTGAAGACGAGGTTTGGTGCCCAGCGACGTATGCAACCAAACGACACCAAACGGAGAGAGAGCAACCAAAAGAAGGTTGCTGTCCGGCCGAAAAAGGGGGTATTTGCCTCTTTTTCTTCTCTGTCCGATGTCCGTAATTCGCTACCGATGAGGTATGAAGTACCCCCAAGGCGTCGGGGATTCGGTAACAACGTTTGCTCGACGAAACGGAGCATAGGGAGGCCGAAGAGAGGGCGGCGGCGCCGACGGACAGATTTTGTTCGCCGGTGTTCTCCTTTGGAGCAACGGTGGCCGGCCGGAGATGACACCTCTGGCGTCTTACTGGCCGGAGTGAGATGGCCAGCTGGAGGAGGAGGTCGTTCCGTGGTGCTTGGGGCGGCGGCACCAAGGGAGTCCTTCCCTTGGTGGTCGGCCGCACAAGAGAGGAGAGGAATTTTGGGAGACCTAACAATTAGATCTAATCCAAAACCTTAACAATTCTCTCCCTATAGGAGAGTATTTATAACCTCCTCTTAATGACTTGGGAAGCAAGTAATCTCCTAAACCCAAGCCCAACCCGATAAGCCTTAACCAAAACTTAACTCATTAAGCTCTTGGTTTGGTTTAAAACTAAATGACTTGGTTCAATAATCAAACCAAACCAATTTAGTTTATTATTAAACCAAAGAGGGTCCATTACATCTTCAAAAAATGTGGCTCATCCGCGCTTCCATTCCGATAAATAACTTTCTATATTTGTCATTTATTTGGTCCAACCAAACTTTGTCTCTTAATCTGAGAATCCAATTCTCAAACTTGTTTTAAATCTTTCGGATAAACTCGTAGTGCGTGTGACCTTATAAGTTCTCGGTTATATTAGTCAATCAACCATTTAATTACGAATAGATTATGAGTAACACCTAATAGTACATCATAACCCCCAATTGGCCGGAAAGTCAATGGTTGATTCCATAACCACTTTTGAACCTTTCAGCAACTGCAATGAGTCGTTTCTCGTTCCTTTTACTCGTATTATACTCATTTGGTTCAGGACATGATCTATGTGTCAGTCCCCACTAGGCTGATTGAGTCACACCTAGCCCAAGTAGTAGTTCCTTATCATGCGGATTCGAATTACTCAAACACATTGTCCAAAAAAAAACCATTCTCTGACGTGTTCTGCTTTAGCCAAAGACTTATGAGTAATAATTCTAACAAGTGGTCATAGGATATACTTCTCTTTATGCACTAGGCTATTCAAACACCTTCGGGCACTTCAAACTTATACTCAATAATCTCGGATCCATACCTCCAAGGAGATGCGACGTCAAAGTATAAGTCACCAAGATAACTTGTATACTTCAAGTTGAAGAAAACTTGCACTTAAGCTGCAATGAGATCTTCATTGACACATCAATATATGTAGAGAACCATATGAAGTCTCATAGCAGGTCACTCCAATGAATTAATTACCTTTAACTGACATCCACATTTAACTCTCGGCATCTCAATGTCTCCAGCCAATGAGGAGCTCCTGCTTGGATAAACCAAGGAGTATAACATGTGTCAGTCTCACAGAATCGATGATATATGAATCCATCAATTCATCGACTAGGGATGTTTCTATACAATCATAATTAGAGATGCTCACTAGTTATGATTCTCTCTATGAATTGTATTGCGGACATTCAATGAGTTTAAAATCCAATCATACACATAAAGGATGTGCACTCAAATAGTGAATCATTTATTTATCCAATAAATAGTACATTCCATAAGGCAATTGCCTTAGGACACCTCTCAAATATAACAGTTCCAACTTCAGAGACAAATCAAATGGAGAAGAGGATCTTTTGAGTTTTGACCGTTAGCTTGCATCCTATTTTTAGTGGATATCAGATAGGATCTTTTGTTGTGTATCGATTGGAAGAAAAAAACATTTGGTACATTGATTAAAATATTCCTCCATTCATAAATGATATAATTTATGAGCTTCCAATAAAATTGCTCTTTACAAATAAAAAGTCACTCAAAGCACAATTGCAAGTAAGTGCTAAAGTCAAAGTCTTGAGGTTCAAATGGGTCTAAAATGCAGTTAGACAATTGAGCATCATGCCTCCAGTTTTTGTATAATTTTTATTTCAACTGAAGAGCATGTCATCCCACAAGACTACACAATCTCTAATTTCTTCAATCTATCCTTGTCAAGCTATGAGAACCTATTAAAAATTTAAATGCATAGATCATAACATTTTTAAAAGGCTGAGTTTTTAGGACAAGTGATCAATTGATCAACTTTGAAATGATATTAAAGCAAAAGGTCTTGTGTTTGGATCATGTTTTCAGGGGGTTATTTTATATATTGAGAAGCTTCGGGACTCATGTCATGTGATAAACATGCCACATTATATAGGTAGAGACTAAGGGGCTGAATTAATCTGATCCCAAAATCCTATTATTCACTTGGTATTGGAGTCGAAGCTCAGGTTCAGCTCGGACTTTTTCGACGGTGCTCCTGCCATGATCAATGATTTGATTGCTCATGTTCTAACAAAACATTAGACACTAATCCAACCACTTCAGTGGGATATGGTACCAGCATTGTCAGCTCACTCGTCCTCAAGATCTACATTAGCACCAATCCCTTCAGTTGCCCACCTACTCTTCCTCCTCCTCGTAGAAGTTGTCAACCTCTGCAATATGGATATTACCACCCTTCTAAAGCTACAATATAAGGAGAATCTTGGAATGTAGAGGAATGCACAATAGTCTCAACATTATCAACTTTTCAGTGTAAGGTTTCATCTTGCCCAGTGAAATGTGAATCTTAGACTAGCTTCCCTAAGTTCGTATTGTCTCCTCTTGTACTTTTCCTCCATTTGTTTCATGTATTTGCCTCTAAACTATCACCCCTTCTCGACTAATCCGAATATAGTACTAGGACAGGATAGAAAATCACCTAGTGCAATTAAGTGAGCATTATGCTTATCATGTCTTGAAGTCAGAACAAGACCTGTAATATGGTTCATCCTCCCTCTTTCTCCTTCAACTATTTTAGATATCCATATTGCTCCCAATCACTCATAGGAAAGATCCTCATCCCCTATACTTCTATCTCGTTATCATTATGATATATCTCTATTTCAAATGATCTCTTCTCTCGGCATATAAAATTTTGGTTGCATCTTTATTCTCTCTTATTATTCCTAGGAATTCGAAGGAGACTATAGTCGATCCTAGTTGGAAGGAAGCTGTGTTTTGAAGAGATCAGAGCTTTGGCAAAAAAGCAAAGTTGGGAACTAGTACCTTTACTAGAAGGAAAATGACTTGTTAGATGCAAATGAGAATACATAGTTAATAAACACCAAAAAGAAATACAGATAGACTTAAAAGCTTGCTTGATTGTTAAAAGATATACCCAAATCTATGGTTGTTACTATGTTGAGACTTTTATGCCTATTGCTAAGATAAATTTAATTCACACTCAAATTTCATATGCAACAATACTAAATTGGAAGCTACACCAGTTGAATGTAAAAATTGTTTACTTAAAATGGAGACTTATAGGAATAAATATATATGCATAAAACTGCAATTTAATAATCATGTTACAATGATAAGGTGAGTTTACTGAGACAATCTTTTTATGGATAAAAACTGTCACCTAGGGCATGGTTTCATATATTTAGTCGAGTGATAATTACAAACAAAGAAATTACTATCACACTATGCTCTTCAGACATAATGAAAGGAAGAAGACTACTCTAATTGTGTATGTAGATAGTATGATTGTTGCTATAGGTGATGTAAATGAGATTAATTGGCTGAAAAATTAGTTAGGCATTGTGTTTGATGTGAAGGATTTAAGTTAATAAAGGTATTTCTTAGATATTGAACTGATTCGATAAACACATGTCATATTCTCGTCATGGAGGAAATATGTTAGATGATTGACTGAATCTGAATTACTTGGTTACAAGCCTGTCAGAACTGATTCTGAAATTTGGTTGGCAGATTACTTTATCTCTTATATACCAGACCTAGTAATACATATATTGCATAAAAAGTATGCATAATCCAATTGAGCGTCATATAGAGGTTGTATATCATATTTTAAAAAAATCTTAAAAATTTCCCTAGTTGAGATTTGGTTTTCACTTGGCAAGATGATTTTAAAATAGAATGTTACATTAATAGTGATTGGGTTACATTCATGGAGGTCCTTCATCTGCGAGTCAGCAAGTGGAGGGGTGTTTCAAAATTGATGCATAGCCTACCATCTGCAAAGTGAAGTTTCTGTGATTGATGACACGAACTTCTCTCTCCCCCTTCTCCTTTGCTCTCCCCTTCTCCTCTTTTAATGTTTGGCACACCCACTAACAGCTGCACTCAGCAGCCATGTATGTCTCATTCTGGATAGGGACCGAAAAGTTGACTTGGGTCGAGATTTCAAACCTTGCTTGATTATAATACTTCTTTTTTCTTCTATTGTTAGTTAGATAGGCTTAAAAGATATTTATGCACCATCTTAAGGGAGAGTGTTGTTAAGGGATCATTTTATACATTGAGAAGTTTATGATAAACCTATTATATAATTAAAGATTAGGGCAAGATGAATTAATCTAATCCTAAATCCCTATTTATTCTAATCCATTCAGTGTCAATAAAATATATGCCTAATTAGTCAACAAAGTCCAATCCAATTCAATTTCCAACAGGTGGGGAAGGTAATGAGAACATAGATGTATGGACCAACAGCTTAAACCTTTGAGATAAGTAGTTAATCAAGTTTTAGAATATGCAAGTAAGATAACATAAAAGGTTTTTTGCACAATGAAATCCACCTTTAGATAGTTATTGATACATACTAGAAAATTGTTGTGGTCTATATATTTCAATATATCAATTAAAGGGTTGAAGTAATTTCAAAAATCTAATAAGATCACTAAATTTCATAATCATAGTACTGGCAATCCTTTTTCTTTCTAAGTCACTGCTTTAAGTAAGCTATAACTTAACTTCACCATGGTTATAAATTGTAAAGAATGTGAAGTAGAACTAGATGGATGTCAACAAAAAACATGATTGCAAAGTAGATTGCAGTAAAGAAATACCTTGTGATTATCAGCAAGGGTTAGCATTACAATTACAGGACAACGATACTGAAATATCATTTCCCAGAAATCTTCAAATGTTTCAGGAAGTGGACCTTGCGTAGCAATAAACTGTGAAACATTTTCACCAGAGGCAACCTGCAAAATAGTTTTGACAATAGCGATTGTTCCCAGAGAGTTTCATCAATTGGTTCCGCAGGGAATACTCGACATGAGAAACCTAATAAAATTAAATGCCAGTGCTATGTTTATACCCCAATAAAGCTTGCATTGATATAACCATTCCCCTTCGAGTTGCTTTCCCTCGTAGAACCGAGAGTGATCAGGTTGCCATCGACTGAAAGAAATTGAACTCAAAAATCTTTTTCTCTTTCAAAATTCCAAAAAAGGAAAAAAAAAACTCGAATTGATCATCTGAAAACAAAGATTACTCAGTGTAATTACATGGTAAAACATCCGTGTAACGGTTTTTCTGTAGATTTACATATTGCAGAGCCACAGAACACTTTCTCATCATCTCATCCTTGGTAAACCTCAACTCCTGATGACAAAGAAAAACCTTTCCGTATCTCAGATATATAATCGAGATAATAAATATACTAACTGAAGCAATACCCAAATCCAAAAAAAAAATGCAACGAAAAAGGAAAAAAAACAAAATCCAAAAAAATAGAGGAAAAAGCATTATGCTAGATTTAGATAGGAACAAAAGGCGTCAATCGAAAGAGAGTAAAGGGAGAAATCTACAGGAACCTGGAGGCGATCAAACTCTTGATGGATCTTGGCAGGGGTTCTGAGCTTCTTCTTGAAGAAAGCGAGGGCTTCTGAGCAGTGTTTCAGCTGCTCGCCAGAGAGCCGGAGCGGTGGCGGCGGATCAAAGCAGGCCTCTGTTGGGCTGTATGCGGCAGAGGAAGAGGCGGCAGAGGAGACTACGGCCATCGCCGGAGAGTGAGCCCTGCGGCGCAGGCCCGTGCAGTTCCCCGTCGCTTCGGTCCGATCTCTCTTCTCTCCCTTCTCTCAAGATGTCAACACCTGCGATCGGAAGAGAGAGAAAAAAAGAAAGATATGGATTTTTTACACATTACTCCCTGGATCATTAAAAATGTAGCAAAAATGAACTTTAAAGGTTTAATGTTTTTTAAAATTACCCTTTAAGATTTTATTAATCATAAAATACTCACCGTTTATTTCACTCTAATTGTTCTAAATTATGATAATATAAAAAATAGAGCATATTTGACATTAATAAAATTTTAAATCGAACCATAATGCAAAATAATGAATCTCTATAATTATTCAAGGGCATATGTCATTGTGAGCTCGACTTGATTAAATCTCTAATTAAATCTTTTTTAGTTTACCGCTTTCCTAATTAATATGTGTATTCATCGTTGTCTAACATGACTTAATTGGATGCTAAAATATATATCCATATTATTTTAAACAAGAGTCTTAAAAATTTCTTTTAATAGACATTCTGATTCTATTTAATATTTTTATTTTTTATCTTATTCATTCTTGTATCTTTACACATTTATCTTAATATTCTTTGAAAGCAATAGCGATACATCAAACTAAATCAACGATGCATTTACCGAATCTAATTATCGTCTACAATGAGGCTACATCAAAATTGAAATCGAAACAATGACATTCTAAATGTTAACATGAGTCCAAAGCTAGAGTCATTGTTCCTTGCTTATCGGTAGAGCAATTCCCGCAATGTAGTGGAAATCTTCTGCATGGATTGGACAACAACCAAATTTTCACCTCAACTGAGAAGAGATGAGAGAAAGAAGAAGATCAATAATTCAAAACATGCCCAAATGAATTTTGACATTTTCCTTTTATATCTTAGTCCATCCTGAGACCATCCACAGTAATCCGTTAATAACCCATTAATATTAACAAACCTATAGGAACCGTCCACAATAATCCGTTAACAACCCATTAATATTAACGAATTGAGTTATTGGATCTACACCTTTAATCTACATTCAATAGTATAAATCCTCTTTCATTGGAGCAAAAATATGAAGTTGTCACCTTAGCGACCCTTCCAGGGCGGCCTCACATTCTCTGGAAGGGGCAAATCACGAAGGGAGGCATTTGCCCTAATACAACGGATATAAATCCCCCTTCATGCATCAAGCATTAGATCACATAATTGATGTTTAATTTCTTAATGACAATATTGTTGTGTGTTGTTATCAATCTCATATTAGTCCACCAACTAAAGACTTAATCCTTCGTTCTTATCAACTCAAGGCTTATCTTTTACTCGTGTGCTCGCTTTAAATATAACATTCAGCTCCATATAATATAGCATATCTAACTATTATTTTGTAGAATTTTTTCTTTACCTTTCGAGGTATCTTACGACCACGAAGAATATATGATACTCTCCTCCATTTCAACCATTATACTTGCATCTTGTATAAATTATATCTATCAATCATTCTATCTTTTACAAAAATAATTATAGATACTTAAAGCTCTACAAAAATGATCTTAAATATTTAAAACATTGTGTGGTGGCAAGTAACTCATTATCTCCTTATATCCTTTTGCAAAGATGATCATAGATACTTTAAGTTCTAGGTTACATGTAATTCGACATTTAACAATTATCTTAATATGTACTATTATTAAATTTAATTTTCATATATGCTATTTTTTTTACTAAGCCTAAAACTTTTAACGTTTAAAATATTCCATTAAAATTTGAGTTTAGTATTTACTTCATATGTCTCATAAACTAAAATAATATCATGTATAAATAACATACACTATGATAACTTATCTTGATATATCCAATGAATTTATTTATAACTAATGTAAAAAAAAAAAATCATGGGAGAAAATGAACATTTCATTAAAGGGATAAATCATGGAATAATTGGAAGAAAATGTTCAATGAGCATTTGTCTTAGCGTAGTATTATGAAATAATGTTCATTTGAAATAATGAAAGAAAATAGCTTCCATAATTATAGAAGCTAATTTGTTATCTTCTATAATCGTGACTTAATATTATTTTGATTTTATTTATTTGAGTGATAATCTAATTAAAATAATATTTTAATGAACAAAATAAATAATTAAGACTCCATAATACTTATTATATTTTAAATGAATATTATTTAATTATGTAGAAATTAGTATGTAATTTCTACAACATACAAAAACTAGTTGCTAACTTCTACAATGATGAATTTATATTATTTTTATTTTACTTATTTGAGTGATAACTTAATTGAAATAACATTTCAATGAGTAAACTAAATGATGAAAATTTCATAACACTCATTATATTTCAAATATATTTCAAATGAACATAATTTAATCATGATCAAACTTATAGAAACTAGCATATAATTTCTATAATATATAGCAGCTACTTACTAACTTTTACAAAGTGTAAAAGTTAACCGGTAGCTTCTACAAATTATAAAAATTAACTGATAGCTATTCTACATCGCAGAAATTATATGTTAGCTTTTATAATAACCTTGAATTTAGCGACATTTTTGAAATAAAATCATGCTCATTTGATTGTTTTAGAAAACGAAACGCTAATATGATGTGCCTGTTGACTTAAGGCATCATTTTATTTTTTTTTTATTCATCATAATCATAAGTCACTCCACCAAAATTTGAATGCCGCCCAATTTAATGCACTAAAAGTCAATCCACGTGTTCTCCGATTCCACGAGAGAAACGTCATCGTCTCAAGGAACATCCGCAATCTGCGTCGTCGTTTCCTTCCGGGGAAATTTCCTTCAAGCTTATCGTGTCGCGAGAGCGACCCTGATTTGGAGTTGTCAACGCCCCGCTTAGTTACGTGGTGAACGCAGACTGCAACGTTGACTTGCTAAGGAGTCAACGCCTGATGCTTGAGTGGACTTTTTCGATCGCTTACCCGTCACGCGGAGTTTAGGGAGTGAACTGATTCGAGTCGACTTCTTATAGTGATGTTGACAATTTTAAAAAAAAAAAAACCTTAAGACTTTCAAAGCTTTTTCCAAAGAAAGAGACAAATAAAATTAGGACGATATACCAACTAAGTCTAACCGAATTTTATAATATTTAAATTTATTTGATAAAATAAACGAATTAAATCAAGCCGAAATTAAAATAAATAAAATCATTAAAATAATTATTCAAACTTAATTTAATTTCTTTTTTTTTTGAATTTGAGTGTAATTCATTTAGATGTTGTTGAACTTTCAGTTCAAACTTGTTTGATTGTTTGAAAATTTTATAATTTTAAGATTATTTGATTGATTATTAAATTTGATAATACAAGAACATGATTCACAAATTTTATATTGATCACGAACAATTCACAATCCGTTCAATGTTAAACTTAATTCATTAAATTTGAACGGGCATAATAAGCTTCTTACCAATTATCGAATATCAAATTGACTCGTGAACATTTAATTCATTTATAATCTTAAATAAAATTGAAATGAAACAATACCAGCAATAAAGCTTGGCGAGATTTAGCTTCTCCTCCTCTTCATTAGGATTTGTTATACACTCAACCCTCAACCAAGGCTGAAAACTCCCCCACTTGCTCGAGGACACTCAACCGTCTTCGTATTTTTCCCACTATAGATCGACAAATCGACAAAACTAGGGTGAAAAAAATATCAAAATTTTAATATATTATACATACTCAATATCGATATAAAATTTATATCAAAAATTTTAATATATCAAAATTTTAATATAGTATCGATATAATTTTTTTATATGATATAAGATATGAGATTTAAATTTTGATATATCTTACTGAATCATCCCTCGGCAAACTATGATCTACTATTCTTTTGTTTTCTGATAACAAATTGTTTAAAAGCCCCATAATATTCCATCAACCAAAGCGTGTCGACCTCATGATTGACTTCACCTTCTCATCTTTCTCTCCTTTCTTAGGAATTAATTCAGATTCCCTGAAAAATAAGAGGGCACGGCACATTCGTGTGCCTATAAGTAGATACTTGGCCTTCCCTCAACATCGACATCGTAGGGCTTTCGATACTCTTTCTTTACCTTCTTCGATCTCGTATTCTCGTATACAAGTTGGAAGATGGCTGGAACTGGAATGTTAAGCAGCAGCAGCACCGACTGTGAGAAGAAAAAAGCACAGAGGGGTTTGTTACCTCCGAGAAGAGGGGAGATCATGCGTCAGATTCTTAGCGATCTCGTCTCTGCGGTTAAGCGCTGTCTGTTCGTCGGCTGCTACTCTTCGTAGCCATGTAATGTTTGTTGTCTTGGACTTTCTCTTGTCTCGTCTCTGCTTTCATTTATTCATTTTTCCTTTGGTAGTAAGCCACCATCTGAACTATCTGATACAGAGGGGTAAAATATTTGTTGCATGTTTTCGATTTAAGAGATCTTGTAGAACATGAACAGTGCAAAAGAATAGCAATTCATTGAAACATTATTCGACAAAAAAAATATTGAAGAGCAGATGAAGAGGAATCTGCAGCATGCCTTCTGGTTATAGGGGATTATTGATGAGCTCACACATTTAAAATTACTAAGCCGGCAGTCTCATGGTTGCCGCTGCCCTTTAGAGAAGAATTTTTAGCAGAATTGTCGCACGAAAAAATAGTAGAAAATTCTTAGAGATGATCGCATACTGCTTTGGTGAAGTCGGTGGTCGATGAACTCCCACCAAGATCAACGGTCCGGTACTTTCCTTCTGAAATGGTATTGAGAATGGCATTGTGGATTTGGTCGGCCTTGTCGTTCAAGTTCAGATGCCGGAGCATCATGACCGAACTCAGTAGGAGAGCAGTTGGATTTGCAAGGTTCTGGAAAGAAAAATGAATTGCAAAATAGATCAGACTATAAATTAACATGAACATTCATTACAAACTAACAGATTTTGTTTCAAAAATAAAATTCAGTTATTACTAAATCGATATTTTTCTAATCTTGAAACCAGATCAACTAGAACAGAGATTGGCACCACCTGGAACAGTTTCTCCTCTTATAAAAAAAAGTAAAGCAAAATTCTTATAGACAAGTAAATGAAGACTTTGAAAGGTTTTCAAAAGTTATTTAATAAAATGTCAAAAGTAAAAAAAAAAATATATAAGAAACAAATATTGACGGTATGTTGAAACATGTTAAAACTACAAGAATCTATAGCGTGCAACAAAATATTATGCTATATATATTTGATTATTTATCATTGAATAATATGAGATCTTATTTGTAGATTTTGTCATTTACTTATAGGTATAAGCAAATAGAAACTGAAAGCAATATCAAATTATTGATGAAATAATAAATACTTATTATGTACGTATAAATATATTCAATTAATTTATTATACCAATGTTTCTAATCTATATGGTATAAATAGTTTGATTTCATATTATTTATTAGTAAAGCAATGTAGTATTGTTCAATAATTAAATATACCAATGAATGAAGCAATATTCTCTTCTTGAATTGTGTAATCACTGGCATTTCATTAACTCCTACATCAAATAAATTTGTTTTTATTTGTCTTATAAGGATTGAAATACCGTGCCGTGCCGCCCGGCACGACCGGTTTTTACCATTCCGTCACAGCACCAAAATCGGTACAGTACGCGCGAGTTTCGTGCGTGACGGGACGAAAGTCGCCGATAGAAGGAATCGCACCGCGCGATAGAAGGAATCGCGTCGCGCGATCGCGCGGCAGAAGGAATCGTGAGATTCGCGACAACGAATCACGACAGATTCCTCCTGTCGATCGATTAATAAAAAAAAAGCTATATAATGTAAGGCTGGCGAGTGAAGAGGCAGGCAGCAGCGAGCGAGTGAAGAGGCAGCGGCGAGGTGAGGCGACGGTGAGGCAAGAGTGAGGCAGCAGCAAGGGCGGCGACGGACAGGTATGATTTCAATTGAGTGGAGACGAAGAAGCTTACCGGAGGCGTCGTGGAGATGTCGCGGGACGCTTCCGTCGGCGTTCGTCCATCTTCGCAAAGGCTAGGGCACGTCGGAGCTTGGAGGCATCGCGGGACGCCTTCGGTGCCGCCGGAAGAGTCGCCTGACGCCTCCGGCGCCGCCAGAAGCCTCGCCGGACTCCTCCAGCGTCCGCGTCCGCGTCCGCTCCCCATCCGCATCGGGAGGCATCCGCGTTCGCGTCGAGAGGCGTCCGACGTCGCCTCCGGTGCCGCCGGAAGCGTCGTCGAATGCCTCCGGCGCCGCCAGAAGCCTTCGGCGCCACCTGACACCTCGCCGTAAGCGTCCGTCATTGCGAGCACCTCGAGTAGAGACGAATGCACTGTGCATTCCCGAAAATTCAATATAATGATTTTATTAATTCAAACGTGATATTTCAAAGAGGCTTTTCTAAGCCCTAATTAAATTATCTCAATAAAATATATTTATTTTTTTTTAAAAAAAATTATTAATTAATATTCCGAAAAAAAAATATTATTTTAAATTTCATTTAAAAATTTTAAAAAATTCTAAAAAATCAGATTTATATTCTTATATTTTTGTGTGTGTTTTTTTACTGTTTTACTATTTAATTGATATTTTCAGATTTTTTTTTATCATTTTAAATATATATTATTTAAATTAATAATTAAATAAATAAATAATTTATATAATTATTATATATAAACTATAAAGTAGTATTTTTGTATTAATTTATATACTTATTATAGATAATTTTTTTTTCTTTAGAAATTAGAATTAATTTGAAATTAGAATCCAATATTAAGATATTTAGCTTATTTTTAGGATTCTCACTTCAAAATATAAAACATATATTTTTGTCTTAGAATATCTCTATCTGATTTGTATAGGTAGAGTTGGAGGGAATTCACAAGTCAATGGCGGAGGAGGGCACTTGGTCCTAATAGTAGCTAGCGGAAGAATAACTCATACAAGGAGGGCTTTTGTTCCTTAAGGAGGAGGGTGGTGGCATAGTGAAGGTGACTTCTCTTTCTCTTGGAGTAGGAGGGCTAGAGAGCATGAGCATCATTTCGGGAAAAAGTGGGTACAAGGTGTTGTGCTTTGCGCAAGGGGTGCGAGTGCATGTAAAGGAGAAGGAAGAGATGCCATCCACATAGGGATTGTGATTGAGGAATTATCATAAGGGAGTTAGGAGTGGTATCACTCATGAACAAACCAAAAAAAGAACTTTGGTACTAATTGATGCAACATCAAAATTGAGACAATATTAATAAAGCAAATAGAAATAATCATTAACTTCTTTTATAGAGAATATGTTAAACTTTTATTAATTGAAAATTGTCTATGAAAGTCTTACCTCTCTTTTATAGATTAGCTATAAGACTCATTTTTATAAAATAATGATTAATTTTCCCAATATACTTTTTTAAAAAAATATGAAGGGAGTCTTGGCTAAAAGGTAAAGTTGTTGTAGTGTGACTTTATGGTCACAAGTTCAAGTCGCGGAAACAACCTCTTGCAACGCAAGTAAGGCTGCGTACAATAGACCGAATGTGGTCCGACCCTTCTCCGGGAGCTTCGTGCATCGAGTTACTTTTTTTTCTTCAAAAATTAGACAATTTTAAAAATCTCTAACAAGTTCTTTAGAAATATAACAAAATGCAACAACAACAACAACAACCGAGCTTTATCCCACTATGTGGGGTCGGCTATATGGATCCTTTTACGCCATTGAACTCTATCCCCTACTATATCATCATATATATTTAAATAAATTTTATCTTGTTTTATTGTTGCTAACCAAGTCTTTTTTGGTCTTCCTCTTCCTCGTTTGATGT